>JAQGAZ010000740.1:0-47414 GCA_034692225.1 Polydesmus complanatus
CGATTCAACCATTCAACGTTCAACGCGTTGATCAACGTTGAACGTGCTGTCCACACTGGTTCAATGCCATTGATCAACCGCATTGAATCGCATTGATCAACGTAATGTGGACGCGCCATTATAAATCAAAAGGGCAAATAATAATAACAAATATTGTTGAACTCAAGCATATCCATTATGCAAAAAAACATAAATATATTGTGGAAAAAACAATTTTGTGCACTTTACTCCCTCTGTATCCTTCTTCAAAATAAAAGTCCTTGTTGCGCCATTAATGGAAAAAACTGATCCGGAAGCTCTCTGCCTTCCACATCAGTGTTCATCAACCTAAATTTATTAATTTCAAACACTGTTGCGAATAAATAAAATAAAATCAAACCAGCTGATTGACATTGACCAATGGATCAGTAGCATCTCGGTGGTGCTATTGACTTCTCTGGTGTGAACGCACTGAATGATGAATCTCATTATTATATTCCCTGACCATGTTCGAACCAAAGTCTATAACGACCATTACAAAATGTATAGCCGAACACGTGGCTCAATCGTCGTCAATGTGTTAAAAATCCCATTGCAATTGATTCCATCCTGCTACTTCGGGTAGAATGCTTATCAATTCCTAGCAATCGTTCTTTCGCCTTCCGATATTTCTTAATACGCTATCTAAAATACTGTACAGTATTTAGGTAATGCATTCAGCATAATATTATTTTAAAAGATTTGAACGTTTACAAATAATTTTTTTTTATAATTTGTGGCCCCTCTTGTCATTGTTAACATAGCTATAAAAAAAAATGTGTGGGCCAAGAAAAGTATTTTAAAAAAATTCAGTTTTTGTTTTTCCAAAGTTTTTTTTTTTTTTTCAAATTGTCGCAATAATTAATTAAAAATAAGATAACTAATATGATTATTACTTTTAGTTATTTACTATACAGTATTATTAATATACAGTAAATTAATCGTAAAGTTCAACTTTTAAGAAAAAAACAAACATTATAAAAGTTTATTGTTCTGTACTTTTTCGATAATAATGTATTTATTGCCATAATTTTGTTTTCGATATGTCATCTCACTTTTATGTCAATCTACACGCTCTCCTTTGTAGTATTAAATAAAGTACAATAATTATTTCATTAAAAAAAAAAAAAGAAAGAAAGAAGTAGAAGAAGAAAAAAAAGACTATTTCAAAATCAATACACGCATTAGATTAACAAAATTACAAATGAATCATCCTTTATAACTGCAATTTTTGTTAATATTCATGTAAATATTGGTCATTATTACATTAATATAAAAATAATAAACAAACATCTACTAAAAAATAGTTACTATAACAATTAATTTACAAAGAATTGAAATGAAAAAGTTTCGCATCATAATTTCTCAATGACAATAATTGAAGAGTATTATTCAGATCATATAAACCATTTGAATTCGCGCGTACAATAATTTTCTTAAAACTTAATGATGTTTAAACTAGATTTCTAGATCATCAATAATAGTTAATAACTATATCTTCCCTATTAAATTTCAATCCACAAAATAAATATTTGTTTTGCCATTGTTAATTTTTTTTTTTATCACGCAAACAATTAACAATGTGCTCGATAGAAATAGCCAGAGAATTAAAACAAACAAACAAAAAAAATCGTTAATTTCTAAGAACAATTAGCGAGTAAATAATTATAATTATAGCCTCAATCTCGGCTTTTGAATAATTACCATGTATACAATTCAATCCAACCTTCAATTTCAAACTGTCATTCATTTTACTTGAATCAAATTATTTAATAATATACAATGTAAAAAAAAATCCAAACAAAAATAATAATGATAAAAAATTAAAAAGAAAAAACCTGAGAAAAGTTTTAATAACTATCTATATCTCCTCAATATTCAATCTCTCAATTAATCCTTTTGCAAAATTCAAATAATTAAAGCAGCGCAGTAATTTTAAAAATTAAATATATTCAACACAGATATTAATGAGATAACATTTATCACATTTAAATATCAATTTCAAATTATTATTTTTTTTTTTTGCAAAATACATTGCTTAAAAGGCGTTTTAGGTAACATCCAAAAACAATTCAAAATTTATATTTATTAAGCTAAAATTTAATTTAATTTAAAATAATTCTTTAAGGGTGTCTAAAATTTAACAATCAGAATGTTTTTTTTTTTTTTTGTCCTTCATCTGTATAATTTTATTGTACTGGTCAAACCACTTTAAAATTTGCTTTAAACACTCGATAATGATGAAAATATTCTTAATGCTCAAGCGTAGTTTTTAAACCAAGAAAAACAACAACTGGTTACGATGTTGATTTGTTACTGTATTTTCAAATCGTTTCAAACACATTCTGTCAGATACAAGCAATGAAAATATTCATTTTATATACAGTACTACAAAAAATAAATCCATAATTTCACTTTAATACAGATGTTTTACTTATCTGGCAAATCTATCGATATTCACCTCAAAATTGATCTTGAAATATATATTTTTAAAACTATAATTTATTGTATTTTTTTAAAGAAATTAATTTTCCTACAGAATCTTTTAAATAAAGTCTAAAATTACTAAAAACTTATATTTTGTAAAATGTAAAACTCAATAAAATTAAATGTATAATTATAATGTTTTATAATCAATAGGAAAATGTGAATAAAGAAGTGTAAAAAAAAAAAAACAATAAAGAGAAAGTTGATTACAGATTCACATTTTAACCTTAAAACAACCTAAAAAATTGGTTCAATCAGATTTACTTTTCCTCAGAATTTAAATATATCAATATCAAAAAAAAAAAAATTTGATTTTTGATTTCACCACTTACTTTGGCTTCATAATAATTATTACACCGAGTTCATCTCGATTACTGTATCAAAATAATTCTAGGTGACATCTACACGATACCCTTTTTCCATTCAGTTTACCGTCTCCGATCTTAATCATGTAATCGGAGCGCTAAATAACGATTGCTTCTTTAATAATAATTTTAAATTCCGTGTTGTAAACGCTCAGAAGAAGAAAAAAAGGCATCTTACAGATGAAACTTTAAACGTCCTCCATGTGCTTTCCATATTTACAATTTTTTTTTTTCCATTTTCAATAAATTTGATCTTATCTATAATTCTCATAATCATTCTCAAAAGTACAGCGATTCGATCGTTTAAACTTGAAACATTCATTAAATCAAAAAAGGTTTATGAATATCATGCCAAAACCGAAATCGTATAACTTTAGTATTGTAACTTTTGAACAGTTATTTTGGCTTTATAATTTTACTGGCTTGATGAAAACATCAAATATAAAACTGTCATTATAATTCGCAACTGTCTCATAATAAAGTAGATATGACAAAACACAAAAGATCACACCCAATATTGATTTTTCCTTAGCATGGGATTAGTTGTCCTTGAATAGGGAAGTTCGGAACAAGGGTCGTACATGCCCCAACTGTCAACCGAACCAGGTTCCATATAACTATATGGATATTTGAGTGTAGTCTCGTTACCGTCCAGCTGATCCCCTTGCGATGCCAGCGGAGTCACTTTACACATAGGCACTCCGACACTCACTTCAGACCAGTCTTCCTCCGCAATTGCCAACGGCGTGGCTCTTAAAGAAGACACTGAAGGATCGGTCCTACTAGGAATCGACGAATGACTTTGACTTCGTAATCGAGGTGAAGTCGGCCTCAAACTCCGATTCGAATGAAACATTCCAGGTGGCGTTAAACCTCGCCCACTCACCTGACTTCCACTATCGATATCTATCATTCCATCATCGTCGTCATAATGAATACACGTGTGACCTTCTGGAATAACTGGCGGTTCGCAGTTAGGAACGCACTGATAATGAATGGGCTCGGGACCATCAAACGTTGGCGGAGGAAGAGGCAACGGTCCGCCATTTGAAGCCGACGTTACGGCGGAACTTCGCGTGGCCGAGCATTTGGGTGGTTTTTTGCCAGCTTTTTTCAAAACAGCGCACTTAATCACGAGACCTATCATAACCATAAGTAAAACACCGCCGATTGCCAATGCAATAATAAGAAAATGATCAGTGGTAAAGTTTGATTTTAAAACTGGAGGATCAGCGAGATCTTTATCGTTTCCTACGTCCGTTTCAGATGCAGGTTTTGATGTCGGAGGTATATTTCCGGGTAGTAAATTTGGATTCTTCGGATTTTTTTCCGTGTGAGGAGTAACAGGATGATTAGTAGGATAGTACACCGACGATTTCGGGTGAATACTGATCCAGAGAATTCCTCGCGCTGGTTGAACTCCAGTGGTAATAAGCAAATATTCGAAACTATCGTTAACTACTGCGTGGGTCTTAAAATCTCTCGTTTCGTAGGCAATAACCCCGTTGACTACGTCTTCATGAGTAAAGCGTGATACTTCATTTTCGTGCGATGCCGTCGAATCTCTTTTAGTTTGTGAATTTCGACGCCGCACCCATCTCAAACGACCAAATTTCGGCGCTGCCGTAACGATAAAAACCGGATTGCTTTTAGTTTTTTCAGCCAGTTGCGAAGCGTCCAATACGTCTAAAGTTAAAACTTCCCTACTTCCAGTTGTTATTTTAAAAACTTTCTTTTGTTTCTTGATGAGCGGTTGAACAACGACGGAAAACAACTGGTGCTCCAATCGATTGTCTTCATTCCATATAGTAACGACAAATTGATCCGCCGGTAACGACATATTCATTTGCACGTATAAAACTTTTTCTTGGTCAATATCGTTCTGAGAAAACTGATAAACTTTAATGTCGTCCATAAACAAATGCCCGTGGCGAGGTGGCTCGGTCACGTTGTACCATATGTGAGAACGATTGCCATTACTTTGAGCTCCTAAACTATTCGACCTGAGATACGTGGATGTAGTTCCTTGCGGAATTTCAATCGCCGTATTATTCAACAATTCAAGAGTCAAATGGACCACGTGAACATTAAAAACTGTATAAACCGGTTTAAAAGATCCGTCGGACACTTTGAAGTGAAATGACGCCGTGTCTAATAAGCCACTGTGAACGTACCATAAACGACCGTCATCCACATCCTGCTGGGTGAAACTCGAAATTCCCTTGTTAAAGTTTGGTTTCAAAACGACTCGACCATCGCTCGGACCGCTGATAATGTCATATACAATGTCTTTCGGTATTGTATCGGCATCGACTGTTTTTAAGATACTTGGAAGAATTTGAATTGTCTGACCGCGAACCACTTCGATTCGAGGAGCGGTGGTTATTAATTCAAAGTTTTGATCGTTTTTCGGCAAAATGCGAAATGAAAGAGTAATATTGAGTAGCATAACTATAGCACCGCCTTGAATTCCACTATTATCTAATTGTACTCCCACTATAGCTCGATCTTCCAACGTATCTGAGTGATCGTGAGTGTAACGAATAATTCCGGTATTGACGTCACTTTGATTAAACTCGGTTACGTTAGCTAAAAATTTCGTATTCTCACGCATGTTGGTTACTACTCCATGAAGTGGAAGCTCGTTAAATATCATTATCAAGCGAGGTATGAATCGGGAATTACGATTTTCTATTAAAACTTCACTCAGTCTTGTTGTGTTTAAATGTTTTTGAGTTACGTCAACAAATCCGCCTTCGTCAGTCACAATGGGTGAAACATTAACATAATGTTCCAACCCGTCGGGATTAATAGTTACGACTGATATCTCAATTTGAAATACTACATTTTTGATTGTCTCTGCGTTTGAGCACTTGATATCGAAAGCGAAAGAGTCCGTCGCTACCAATTCTGACATTGGTTTAGTATGTTTATAGGCTATTAAGCTGCGATTGACGTGATCTTGCGTAAACGAATTAACTTCTCGAACGGAACCGTCGTCGTTCAACCGAACGATTTTACCCAGGCGTGGTCCTCCTTCGCGCAAACCGAAAGTTATGACTCGTTCAGAGTCCCAATTACTAGCAGCGGCTAACAAATGTCGCCAAGTAATTGTTTGTTGAAGACTCGGAAAAACGTAAAGTTTATTATTAAAATGCAAATTAAGAGTAACAGGTTTTGCCAGCACATGGAAAGTATACTCCGCACTCACGTGGATGCCATCAGTCAATTGCAACTTAAAAAATCCAGTTGCTTCGCCTATAAAAGTAGAAAATGGTCACTTTTTTAAAAAAATAAATAAATTTTAAATAAGTAAACAATTTTACCTGTGTGAACAAATGAAACTTTTCCTTGATTAATCATTGTTTGACTGAAATTTGTAAGCCTTTCCTTGGTCTTATTGCTCAAACAAAAGTACCCATTAGTAGCCAGACTAACAACTTTGAATAATAAATCCTCGTTAGCGGTATCGTTATCTTTAGCTTCGATATAGTTTGATGACACCACAGTTGTTGAACCTTGCCAAACCTGCATTTAAAATAAAAGAAAAACAATAAAATCAATTTAATCCTATAATTGATATGCACCTGTTCATAATTCATGGTATCAGTCACACTTGTTTAAAATTGTTAAAACATCCCCCCCGTATCCCTTATTCAAATTGCATTATTGCTCTAAATTCATTTAAAATATTATCGAATTGCATTCCTTTGTTACCTCGAACTTGTTCAGCTTTGTAACGATAGGTTTCTCATCATTCACAGGCGAGATGATCACTTGGACAACAGCTGGGACGCTTGATTTTTGTTCGTCAAATGTTTTTGAGTTAGCAACAATAACAAATTGGTCAACCACAGTTTCACTGCCATCGTGAATGTATTTCACCGTTTGATCCTGTAACTGATTCATCGTAAACTCGTGCACTTCATGCGAAGAGTGTTTCGCGTCATCCTTCGCGTTTTTTATTACCAATTGTCCGTGTTTGGGAGGCTGTTGAACTATAAATTGTTTAACTTTTCCTTGAAAATGCTTATTAGCCACATTGATCGCGTCGACGTTTAAAACCACGCTTTCACCTTCTTTAACTAATAACGTCTTCGTTTTTAGATAAATCTTTGACGGAATTACTTCGATGGTTAGTTCGAGGTTGTCGATGGTTATGATACCGTTGGTAACATCGACGACGATTATGTCTTCGGTCGCATTGCGTTCGGTGTGCACGTATTTAACTCGCCGTTCATTAATCGTCGCTTGATCAAATATCGTCGTAGCAAATTGAGGTGAATTTAAGTTCGGAGATGTGGTCAAATCAGCTCCCATATCCAAATTCACATCATTAGCTAAATAACCGTGTTGAGGCGGTTTCTTGACGATGAAAGTGATTTCGTGAGGATCAACGTTTGGATGATTGACCAAAACTTGCGTCGGATCAATAGTTACTCGCTGCCCTTCGGCCACAGTGACCGTCCAGTTTCCGCTTACCTCCAACGGCTCCCAATAACTTTCCGGATAAATTCGAATTTCTAAATTTCCATCGCTGCGCGTTTCGAGTAAATGAGCTTCGAAATTAAAATTATCGCCAAAGTAATGACTTCCATCGCTTCTATACGTCACTCTGCCTTTAGCGATATCTTCTTGAGTAAACTTGGTGGCCGGTTGACCATCCAAATTAATAATGCCGTGCCCGGGAGGTACAGAGACTAGATAATGAATGTCGCTCAACTTAGCATCGATATTTGTGTCGATACTAAGATTGGCACTAGATATAATGACTACATCTCCTCTTTTCACGATTAATCCCGAGTTATTGGCAATTGCCACGAAAGGATCAGAGGCTCTCACTTCTAAAACTCCATTCACGAAATATTTTCCATCTGAAACCCAAAAAGCGGCTTTACCGAACGATGCCCCGCTGTGGCGAAATAAAATTTTCCCATCATCGATATCCTGCTGAGTAAACTGAAATATTTGAGATTCAGGAGGATGATCCATATGATAGATGGCACCATTTGGCATTCCTCGTCGCGTGTATTGAAGGTCTGCGGGTAAGGTTCCTAAGTCAGCATCGGTAAAACGCAGATCTTTCGAGGTGATTATTTTTTGGCCATTCGTAACCACGTGAAAAACTTTATCAACCACTCTTTCCGGTTGCATATCGTTTTTCATAATCACCCGCACCGGAATTGTTCCAACAAATTGAAACTCCGGACCGTCGATATCTTCTTTAGAAGTAATTGCTAAAAATTCAATCTCGTCTCGATCGTTTTCGGAATCGTCGTGGACGTAAAAAACTTTGCCGTTACGAACATCGTTGCTGTCAAATTCGATAAAACTCGCGTTGTGTTTCGTACTCTGGCCCTGAATATCAATCTTACCGCAACGCGGATTTTTAATTACTTTAAAATGCACGACGTCGACTCCGGGTATTCGTAAATTAAGAGCCTTTTCGTCGATTACGGTTTGCTCGCCCTCGGAAACCTCTAAAATGCCTACCACCACTGAACCGGCGTCTTTATCGAATTCAAACGGCTGGTGATTAATTTTGAAAGTGTTAATCTGAGATGATGCGTCGTTAGTGGTGACTTTAAAGTCGAAACTATCTCGAATGGCCGAGTAAGATTTGTGGTGTAATCGATACCTGACGTGTCCGACTTTAATGTCCTCCTGAGTAAAATTAGAGCCGACGGTGGTGATCTTTTGCGGTCTTTGATGATGATGTTCTCGGCGGTGATGCGCCGTTATGGTCGGAGAAACATCGGATGGATTGGTAACTAAAAGGCTTCCGTAGCGAGGGAGTGAAGTTAAAACGTAGAAAATAGAAGCGTCGTCGGTTGGATGAGGAAAGGTTTCAGCTCGCAAATGCTCGGGACCAATAACACCTTCTTGCACTTTATCCAGTTGAAGTTCTACCAAATTGACAACTTCGACGTTGTTTTTAGTAAAAGTTATGCGAAAATCGTAAACAACCGAAGAGGTAACGCCGTTACACGTCACGGTAAATTTAAAATCATCTTGCTTCGGACTACCACTCGTGTGCTGATAACGAATTTTATTGTTTATTAAATTTAGCTGGGTGAAGTGATTTACCGTTTGCCAATGGCCACCGTGACGTAACAACTGCACTTGACCGTACTTGGAGAGGCGAGTTATATCGTATCGAACGTTCTGATCCAATTCGAGAGCATTCGTAGCGAATGTTAAATTATCCACTGATATGATTGAAAAAGAATTGTACGTAACCGTAATTCCGGTGTTATTAACCATGTGAATTTCAAGTTGATAGGCTGAAATACGTAACACGGCCGTAGGAGCAGTCTCTTTACCATCCGAGACCTATATAAAAAAATTAAAAAATCTCGTTATAAAAAAAAAATTAATAATAAACAAACGGAATTACAATTTATTTCAAATTATTAAATAAACTTTATATGGTTCTATCAAAATTTAAGAATATGTTTTAAAAAAAAAGAATAAACAAATGCATTGTTATTAACTGCGAGTTATGCCGTTGTAAACAAAAAAATTTAACATTTTAAATAAATATAACTGAACATTTCTAAAAAGTAATCATAGTTATTATTTTTCTAAATGTACAAAAAAAAAAAACTGAAGGTTTTCAAATAACAACCCAACTTTTCACAAAATGTATAATAAAATACTACGAGTGTAGGTCTCAAGCATTATCTCGAATCCCAAAAAAATGTAAAAAAATAAATAAAATTATTTGATTTAAAATCACATTTATATTTGCCCGAAGGCCATGATAACATATTGTCAGAGCTACTCAAAATTAAACAATAATATATTTTTGCAAAACTTTTTCTGCTATTGCTGTAGTTTGTAATTCAATTCCAATGACTAGCAAAATTGGTAATTTGAGCGAAACTAATTCGAATGAAGTAACTAATGGTGCAATTAGTAACCTACATGGAGAGCCGATATCTTCCTATAGGGCATAGATAACTGCATAAAAAGTTCTAATAGATAAAGAAAAGATTTTATCTTATAAAAAAAAAATACTTATTCTAGTTACAGTAGGTGCCCTTCTATACGGCAGCAGTTTTAATGACATCAATTTGTTAAATAAAACCCTGATATTATACAAATAATTGAGAAAAAATAATGTCTAAAAACTAAAAATAAATTTTAAAAAAACCTGAAGTGCCTGGCATTATTTATAATGTTTATTCTTATACCTTAACCCACCGTTCAATAAATTATTTTGCGCCGGTGTATTTTTTGTTTGGAAATTTAATGTATATTTTTTTATCCTCAATTTCATGTTGTATTGATTGTTAAAAAAAATCCAATAAAAAGAAAAATTTAAAAAAAAAAGAAAACAAGCAATCTTCTCATTTTTGTAACCATAAATTGAAAAGAAGTGTAAAATCAATACCTTAAGTGCCACTCGAGCATTAGGATTCCCTTGATGAACGTAACTAATGAGGCCATTATCAATATCCTCCTGGGTGAAACTTTCCGCCGCTTTACCCGGATATCTTGAATTTTCAAGATGACCTTCGCCTTCGCTTCCGGTGGCTAACACCGTGTAAAGCAAATCTTTGGCGTCGTTATCTGGATCCAAAGTGGACAAAAAATCCGGGCTAATGGATTTCCTACTGTTTTTCGCCAGCCTCAAAACTCTGCCCGAGCTCAATCGGATTTCGGGAGGATCGTTAACGCTCAAAATCGATACGTGAAATACGAATCGATGTTTTTCGTGAAAGAATTCCGGGAAGGATTCGAGTGATTTTTTACTACGTGTTAAAAATTCCAGTTCTAAGGTCAAGCTATCTCGATGATTTTCCGATCCGTCGTGGGTGTAACGCACTTTATCATTATTGATATCCATCAGCGTGAACATCTGATTGGCCCCGGTTCGGCGCCACACGTCCACCTCCAGCTGACCGTGTTTCGGTCCGTTAATAACGTGAAACAAAATGGCAGATTCGCGCAAATCGTATTTGTTGAAATCATAAACCACGTCGATGTGGTTGGACGTGATCAATTCCGTGGCCCCTTCTTTTACTTGAAGTGGTTGTAACTGAAGAATTTCCACGTCTCTTTCCCCCGCCGCGCTGCCCCCACTATCCCCGTCACGGTCGTTGCCGCTCGTATACACCTTATAACCCGAATTGTAATCCGTTTTAACGCATGAGGGCGAATCGCAAAAGCAACGAAATCCTTCCATACCCTCTTGAATGCAAGTAGCTTCTGGGATGCAGGGAGAACGTAAACACGGGTAATCCCAAACGCAGTTCACTTTAACGCCGTGGGTCACCCGAGCCTCACGAAGACCGATCGTCACGTCGTTTACTTTTAAATTCAAGAGACAGCCTTTAAAAGTCCCGTCGTCTCCACTTTGATGGCTATTATGTTGCATGGAAATTAATCCTTGCGTCACGGCTCGTGCTCGTCGATTCAACTCCACTCCACCCACGTACATTGGACCCACTAAATCGAGATGACGGTTCTCGCCTAAACTTGGCCTACAAAACGATAAACATTAAAATTATTACAAATATTACAAAACGATAAAATATAAAAATTATTACAATAAATATTTCAACAAAAATATCCGAAGAATATTGAACATTCTGAAGTAAACAATTTTTAATTTTTTAAATATTGTATTTTGACTCGATAGATGAATTAGTAGAAGTTTAAAAAGAAGTACTTTACTGGTCCAAACCATTTCTCAATGGACCGGCATGAGAAGCGTATGTCCGCGTGGCCTAATGGATAAGGCGTCTGACTTCGAATCAGGAGATTGCAGGTTCGATCCCTGCCGTGGACGGTATCTTTTAGAAACTTTTGCTTAAAATTTATTATAATACTAGTAAAATTGGATACCGGTACCTTAAATTACATTAGCGGTAGCTAAAAATATTAATTGACATAATATTATTAAAATTCAGTAAATGGTAATTAAAAAGATTTTGGCACTTGCCACCTTTCAAATTTAAAGGACAGGTATCCAATTTTACTAGTATTATAATAAATTTTAAGCAAAAGTTTCTAAAAGATAACGTCCACGGCAGGGATCGAACCTGCAATCTCCTGATTCGAAGTCAGACGCCTTATCCATTAGGCCACGCGGACACACAAATCACATCCCGGTCTATTGAGAAATGGTTTGGACCGGTAAAGTACTTCATTTTAAACTTCTACTAATTCATTTATCGAGTCAATTCAACAAAAAATGTTATTTCGAAATTAAACAACATTTAAAAAATGTAAACAGCAAATGTCTGGCATTTTGGGTTTTTATATTTGGTAGATAAAAACTTTGTTAAGACCCATTCATTTGGTGTAACCGTGTAAACTTGCAAATTTTGCTCAGGTCCATTCAAGGTTCCTCGATAATCGTCGATAATAATTTTTAAAAAAAAATTGAATAACTTAAAATAAAGTCAATTAGATTATGTTACTTAATTTTTGATTTAAAACATTAAAATATTTTTTAAGTTTTAAGTTGTTTGAAACTACAGTACAGTAAAAAAACTAAATAAATAATAGTATTTTACCTAATACTCGTAACGTCGTCGTCGACGTTCACTTCCATATACGCGTCGCCAAAACGAATTTCGACGTGGTGCCACAGCCCATCGTTGACGCTAGATTCCGATAATAACTCGACTAGTCCATTGCCTTTATCAATAGCTAACCTAATTTGTCCGTTGACAATCTCTACAGCAATAAAATCTGATTCGGAGGGAATTCCCGTATTATAAAGTAAAGTGGAGGTGTTAACCTGCGTTTTTAAATCACAAGAAAAGGAAGCACTGTTTCGAGCAGACATGGTGGGGAAAGCCAAAAAAGATCCACCTGGAATTAAACTAAAGGGCTTATCCGACGTCGAGTCGAAGATTGGATTGCAATCCCAGGACACCATGTGAACGTTGAATTGTTGATCGGAAAGTTCTTTCACTTGTTTAAAAACGTCGATTCCGTTGTAATGGAGGTCGTCGATGCAACCGCGATATGATTCCATTATCCCCAAAAATAACTCTCGAAAATCACCGGTTCCTCCGACAAATAAGCCGTAATGAATGTTGAGTTCGTAAAATCGGCCGGGAATTGTGAGTTTGGACTGTAAAAGACCGTCGACCGTGAGGGATAAATTGGCATCGATCCTTTTGATATCCACAGTGTGCCAAACTAAATCGTCCAGACGCAAACCTTGAGGAGTAATTAATTCGGATTCACCGGCTCCGAGATTTATTCGTACCTGCGACACGTGCAAAATCATAATTAATACAGCTTCAAATAATATTGTACATTATTTTATTTCACTAGAATTATTTTCCTTTCTTATTGTTTTTTCTTATCGTAACATTTTTTTTAAAACTTTCCTAAAATTATTGCATGTGTTTTAATTTTTCTTTTTAAAAAATCCAATGATAATTTCGAATTTTTTTTTTTTAAAAATTAAATAAATCTTTTACTAAATTATTATAAATTAATCTAAATAATTAAGCTCAATTAAAATTAATTTTTACCTAATTTTAAACAAAGATAACATCTTAATTATTTTTTTTTAAAAAAAGCAAGATAGATTTATTTTCCTTGATTACTTCCAGCAATAATAAATGTTTAAACAAAAATTTGAAACATTTTGATTTAATTTATTGTTTGTTTATTTTTGAAAACATTTTAAAATACTGGAAAGCATTAAATTATTATCCACAACCAGCTATTTTTTTTTTTAAAAAAAAAGTAGCCTACCTCCTTCAAAATGAAAACCCTACACACTATTAAATTAATTCAGAGGAGTGTTGTTTTCAATTGATTAATAAATAACAGAGTTTGTTGAAATAAAGTTTCGACAAACTAATAATTAAAATATTCTAGCCAATTTTATGACGAGTTTAAAAAAACCCGCAAGTACCGTAGTTATTTTGCTCCTCTATTTATATATATATATATTTTTTGGACCCTCGAGCGGTAAATAAATTTCAATCGTAAGTTGAAATTCAATAATAAACAAACATCACAAACCAAAAGATAATCGAGTTAATGAATTGAAATGGAGCGAACAGATGACCGTGGCTAATAATTTAATTATAGGGAGAATGTAAACATTTTAATTTCGAGAGCTCCAATAAATGTTAAGTGAGTAAATTAGTGTCGGGATTGGCTGGCGAAATGACCATAATGATAGGTTAGCGATAAAAAAAAGAAAAAATTGACCGTAATTAATACCTTGAGTCCGCCGGATTCGAGAAGCAGGAGGCAGTAATCGGTGGAACCGGCGGCGAAAAACAGGAACGCGTCGGAACGATGAGTTTTAAATCTCAAATGAATCTCCGTGGTGCTTTTCGCGTCTTCTAACGGCAATCGGACATAACTTGATCCGTAGAAAGAAGCTGTTTTGTGAATTCGGATGAGTGGAACAAGGAAAATGTCACCAATTTAAATCATCAACATCAAGGATCGTCAAGAGCGGCAAAAAGGTGACGGCGTAGAAAGTGGTCAACCGGAAATTAGAAAAATAAAAAATCAATAAACGTGGATCGAGGAAATTATAGACTTTTGTCAAGTGAATCGAACGTAAAACGATCCTTTATTATGTTATAAACGCTCAAGTTGACGCGCGCATCGAATCTAGTTAACGTGACGGGCAACTTAATATGATTTAGATGATAATAGCGAGTCGAACATGCTGACAATTTCACACCACAACAACATCCATCTACTTTTACATCAACACTTTTTTATATACACTATTTTTACTTAAGAAATTCTTTTCGTTTCCAGTTTCAATGAAACATTTTCTCCTGATAAAGTCGATCATTATAAGCCTCATATATATTGCCATTAATAATACACGCAGCGCGTCAAGAGACATTATCAATTTATTGGATCAAAACCGTCAGTTAAAAATTAATGGCAATTTAATGGATATCATCAAAACCATAATAATAATAACAAATAGCCTAAATAATTATTTCAAAGCAAAGAAAGTATATTATAGAAATTCAAATTGGTTATTCAAGAAATAAATTTCGACAATAAATTTGCGTGATAAAATAACGCAATAATTTTAAAAATCAATGTCAGTTGTCATTCAACCAAAAATGATTTTTTTATTTTAATATAATACGCGCTTCTATAAATAATTGTCGATTGCAATAACCGAGATTGCATAATTATAAAGCACGCGGCATATCGTAAAATATAATTACCGACGTAATTATAAATGGCTAAAAAAATAAAAGTATGTTTTGATACAATGAGCGATGCAATAGACTATAAATATAATAGTCATATAATAATACTTTTTTTAAAAAAAAAAAAAAAATTCAACTCTGAGCATTGTCTTAGTTAAATCTACCGGTTATAATAATAAAGCAGATATTTCGGCGCCAAGCTGTTAAAAAGCTAAACCCTATGGATTTGAAGCCACTTAAATTCTACGAATGTGAAGAAAGAGCACCCCCTCAAAAAAAAAAATTCAAACAACTTCTATAGAAAGAATAGGATAAAGAGCACTACAGTTTATATTACTTAAGACGGCTCTCTCTATATACACTCACACACAAAGGGTTTTAAATATACGGTACCGGAATATATACGGTATATATAAAAAAAAATAAAGCTGTAAAAAATAATCTCCAGATTATTCTCGTTTTTGTGTTTTTAATTAAATGCACAACGAGCGCACGCGCGGCTTAAGTTACAAATATCTCGAAACAGCTACGCATTCAATGTGATCGATAACAATCAACTCTCTCGAATGATAATATGAACTTTTACTGTAAGGAAAGGAGAAGGGGAAAACAAAACTGCACAGTACCGGCACTTTATTAATTCGAAACAGAAATGAAGAAAAAAGAAAAATTAATACTTTTATGATAGCCGAATCTAATTTCAATTATCAATTGATGACGTTATAATTTTTGTTACGGATAAATTAATTTTATAGTTTGGAAGAGAAGCATTTAAAAAAATTAAGAAAATTCAGTATAAAAAATAACATTCGAGGGGGGGAGGGGAACCCCATGATTTGCTATCACTCTTCGTCTATTTTATTTTTTACGAAATCTGCTTCCGACATTACAAGATTATACTCTATATTCTATTCTAATACCGTATTCTATATTAAAGATAAGTTAAAATCGGGAAGTTTCAAAAGTGACAACGTAAATTTTTTTTAAATTTAAAAATAATAAAAAGTGCACAAAAATTAAACAAAACTATTTGACAGCTCTGAAAGCTTTTTAATAATAATAATAATAATAAAATAATAATTGCAAAAGTGCTTTTTAAATCCAATCTTCCAAAATCAAGTACAAAATTTACATTTTTCATTAAATTTTTAAAGCAAATGAAATATAACACTTGTTTAAGCTTGAAATACTCGTGCATTGCAAAAAAGTGTGTGTGCGTTAAAAATAAAAACAGTGTGTTATTTGTTTGGAATTTTCCAACTTTTGTTTTTGATAGATCTTAATTTCCATTTTCCACTATCTCGTATATTTTCCACTTCCCCCCCACCTCAAAAACTCTAAAAATCTGCTCGACGTGTTTGACAATCTATGCATGCAATTGTTTTTCCAACTCGTGGAAACAAATATTTCCAACCTAATAAATTCACAGATCTTTACATCAGTTAGTCAAAAAAAATAAAAAATAAAAGTATCGTTTCCATTTTTCACGCAACAAAAATTTAAAAGATGGGGTAACGCGATACGGGGGACATAATTCTAATACGCGAATGAAAATCGGAAAAGGTTGGGTTGAATTCCACTTGAAAAATCAAGATGCATAAACACACTTGAATGTTTCGCAGACGGTGTCGTGCAGCGCTCCAATAAGATTTCTCACCATATAACTTATTATACACTGATTCGACTGAGTTCGAAATCGAGAGAATAAATTTCTGCATCAGTAGATTCTCGCTCGATTTAAAGGAACTTCATCATCATTTATCAGAAGTAATAACTGCCGCCACAATCAATACACTAGAGTTATACGAGTACATCGTACACATAAAAGCAATCACAAAAGGTTCTTCCCTTTTCATCCTAACCAAGCATCAACCCACACATCCTTTTTCTTTACCGTAACCGTGCATAGAGACTAAAAAGTTTATAATCCAGTATTCATGCACAGATGAATCATGTTCTTCTTCCTACTCGTCTTAAAAATAGTTGTATCGCTATAGCGTGTAGGCTTGCTTGAGGATTTTAAAATTACATTTAGGTAAACCTTACTATAATCGAAAGAAAATTGGGAAAAGAAAATAACTGCGTACCGGTAATAACGTTTTTTTTTTTTTTTTAAAAAAAATACATTCGTAAATACATTAAGTGTACTTGACAAACTTTGTATTCCAATCTCATGTTGATTATCTTATTTCAGCTCGAAAACTGCTACATGTACATGAATAAAAATATAATCTAATTTTATAGAAAACGCACAAAATCTTTTTTTTTTTTTGTTTAGAAAGATAAACAATAGTGATAATAATAATTGAACAAATTCAGCTCTTATTTTTATATCCGACGGTTGAAATAATTATTATTAATTACTGCGCTTAATTGCATACCGGTGCAGAACCACTGTAGGCTTACCTAATTATGACTACATATTTATTAATGTGTGACTTTACATTTAATCAATAAAGTGAATTATTTTTTTTTTTTGCAAATGCAACAGAACATAATTATAACTTTTTTGGATATAACGTAATATTGTATCTCCCTTATAAAAAAAACTCTGTTATTGGGTCCAAAAAAAAAAAAAACGTTAATCTCGGCTATTGCGTCAAAAAATTGTCAAAATATTACCCTTTTTTTTAAAAAAAAAGATTTTTGAAATATTGTATCGAACTTAAAATGCAATGTAGAAATAATGATTACAATAATTGGATGAGTATTTTAATATTGCATTATTATAAAGTACAGATTAGCCAATGCGTGTTATAATAGCCTACGGTACTAATTTCAAAGATGTCACGAAACTCGGATATAACATTTTAAAAATGCTTAGTCAACTCGATGTAGTTATAGCCGAGTTATACAACAGAAGTAGGCTACTATACCGGCATACATGTAATTTAAATTAAAATGTTTAATGCATAAAACGTTAACTTACTATTATATTATTTTGGAAAAACCTATCCTAACTATTTCTTGTAAATTATCTTCATGTAAAGACGAAAGAGAAATTTTATTTAAAAAATTAGTTAAAAATATTTCCGCAATAAAATATTATTAGAATAAATTGCATTGAATGCATTGCGAATTTCGACACCGTTATCATCAGACTTTATCGAATTAATTTTATATTTAAAGCCCATAAATTGGATTTTAACGAATTAAAAATGTAGACAAAGTTGCAAAAAATAACGAGAAAAGCCTAACCTAAATTATTTAGTCCGCAAACACCAGTTCTGCATGACTAAATAATACATTATCTGCAGTGTGACTGCATTTATAATTTAAGAAAATAAAATATTCAAACAAGTAGGTACAGTATTGTGGGTTACATATTTATGAAATCAATAAAATATTAATATATATATATACTTTTTAATTCTTCAGAATCTACTACAAAAATGCAAATTTGCTCGTAGTAAGCTACCGATACTGTAAAGAATTTCAAAGTAAAAACTTTGCGCTATAAATGTTAACTGGTGCGCTCTCAATATGCGAAACATACACATTTTATACAATACTTCATGATATATATCTGTATTGTTTATAGGCCCTACATATTCGACAACTGAAAAAGAAATATGGTTAAGTTTCTCTATAAATATAACTTAAATTATGTTTTTAAAAAAAGTGCTTTCACCATTTCTATACCGGGAAAAAAAAGATATTTCAGTTGTAGCTAGTACGGATATTATTTTCGTCTGGCAATGCACGTACAAAGTGCTGAGCGTGTACACGTATTTGTTCCGCATTTCAGCTTCGGCAGACAAAAAAAAAAAAAAACAACAATTTCGCCCAGACTATGAGCAAATTTAAGTTTGAATACAACTACGGCTAAGTTGCAAATCTTGTTTACCGAGTTATGGAATTTTCATTTTTTAATGTTACGAGTATACCTTCCAGTAACACTTTTTCATGTATAACCTATTTCAAAAAAAAAAAATTTTTTTAAGAAATCGGTAAAATCACTTTGACTCTTATCAAATCTTTGCAATTAAATAATTTAGCAATTTATTATTTTTTGAATTATTTTTTTTATAAAATGAAAATATAAATAATAAAATCAAAATTGATTGCAATTAATTTGATAAAATATAAAAGTATTGCGCCGAGAGTTGTAACTAATAACTTAATTTAGCAACTAAAACATAAAATTGGATTGAATTTTTTTATTAAATAAAAAAATAAAAAATACCATTAAAGTAAATTGGAATTAACTCTATATCTTAAAATATATATAAAGCAATTAACAAATTACTCTATTTTTTTTTTTAGAAAAGAGTTCAACTAACTACATAGCTTGATAAAAATACTGTAGCTATAAAAGACACTATTCTAAAAATGTCTGTGCGCAATTGTTGCAAATGGAATATTTATCGTAACCAAATGTTCCTCTTTCATCTTAAAATAAACAACTTGAAAGACGATCGACAAATAAACTATGCTGCTGTTTGTTTACATAGTAGTACACTAACCCAATGAAAAAAAAAGCTTTCGGTAAACAAAGTATTGTTTTTTTGAAAAAATAATTCGAACCAAATTTTAGTTTCATCGATTTTTTTTTTCTTAAATTAATATGATTGTCTTTTTAAATAGAGCGATCGAAATAGGAAGAGTTCTTAATCGTTAATTAAAATAATAAGACTACCGCGTGGATCCGCTGGTAATAACTATAATTTTCTACCAATTACACACCATCGAAATAAAGAAAAAAAAAAAAAACATAATACAGTATTGCAAAGCTGTCACAATTATTATTACTTTTCGGTATACAATATTTTTATGTCCAACCTTGGAGGTCAAACCATCTTGTCGACAACTCATTCCCGCACTGTTCAAAAATAACGCGATCGATTAGCATTTGTCTTTTTGTTATTATTTTGAGCTGTTGCAATAGCGAACAAATATTGAACATATCGGCGGTAACCCCGACGAAATGACATAAAAAAAAAATCGTTTCTAACTTTAAGAAATAAATAAAAAAATAAAAATAACAATCATCGTTACCGGTACCGTATTTCAATCGAATTAATGGATTTCAATAACTATCCAGTAACTTATACTTACAAGTATAGACGAAAAAAAAAAGCAACTTTCCGAATGTTTTAATCCTCTTCAAGAGATAAAAAAAGCGCATCACATTTTGAAGCTAAACATTGACTTTTAAATTTAAAATCTATAGGTTTAACCTTTTATTTTGCTGTTTGTTTTTTATTATGCGTTTTATTTTAAAGTTATCATACTTTTAACGCGCTAAAAAAAAATTTATAGGCTTATACAGCGGACAAAAAACTGATTGGTTTCATGTGTATAAAAAAATGTGAAAAAACAACAACAACAAAAAAAAATAAAACGCGAAAATAGGAACAACAACAAAAAAATATATAATCGCTTATAATTCAACGGCTGTCACCACGTTTCTTGAACCTAAATTTCGATTATAAAGCAACGTCTACAATAACAAATAAGAAAATGAAATTTAAAAAAATATTCCGAAAACTATTTTTATGCATCTCTGTTTTTATTATTATTAATAATCATTAATATTAAAGGCAATAATTATTTCATTTTTGATTATATTTTCTAATAATGGAAAAATAAATGTGATTTATAATTTTCTTTTCCAGATAAAAATATTTACTTTAGTTTTTCCATGTAATTTATTCCAATAAAATGCAATCAAATACTGTAATAAATTTTATCAGAAAATCAATTCATGAATTAAGATTTTTTTTTTATATAGTTTCATCACAATATAAATTTTACTATGAAATAAGTGAAAATAGCAATTAAAAGTTAAAACAACAAATTTAATTTATAAACAGAAATGTTTAAACTTTTCAAATGCAATAAATTGTTCATAACAAATTTGTTAAATGTTTTGAAGATGAAAAATAAAGTAAATTAGCGACATTATGTTTATACAAATTCTGCCATCTAAAAAATCTTTAGAATTTCCAAACTTTTATAATACAACCCACTTTTTGTGAGTTTCTTCAACCCCATACTTTATTGCGCCAACTTCCAACTATTAAACAAAGTCCGTTACACAATATGCAATAACAAAAAGAAATATGTAGGATACTAATGCAAAGTAATGAGTAGGAAACGCGTCGTTAACAATAACAGCCAACCAGAGTCATAACAAAATTTATGTATTATTACACAACGTAGTTATGTAATAAAACAAAATATTTATCGCGCAAATCATAACAAATGAATTCGCCAACTAAATTATCTCTCGCCTTTATGTTACCCTTCGGAAAAAAAAAAACTACTAAAAAAAAAAAAAACGTAAGAAAATGAAATAAAAAACTACGCGCGCACAGAGTCATTTTCCGATGGACATGTCCGAATATGAGTCGATTTGACAAGCTATCACTCGAATTTTATTACATCAAGAGTTTTAGTTTTTTGTCTTTCATATTTTCTGTTTAAGATCTGTTTCTGTATCATTCGTCCTTTCTCATATGATTTAGACACTGTATGTATACTAGTACATTACATTATAAGAGCTGGGGAAAGAAAAAAAATATATATCCCCCCCCCCCCCCCTTCCATTTTCCTTTCTTTCGCTTTCTCCCTTTCCATCACAATATTCCATTTGCACGCCCCATCAATTTCTTAGGAGGAAGTTTTCAAGAAATAAGATTTCATTTCGAGTCATGTCACGTGTGAACTTGGTGTTATTCATGTATTCGGTACCGTAATAAAAAGAAAAGATGGACTAAATTTACCAGTGAGATGAATATCGCACTGATGCATCTATATAAAGCACACACACACTTATAATTTTTTTTTATCTCCCCCCCCCCCACCATTTTTTATTATATTATTAAAACGTCTTAAGAAGACCAACTGTTTCCACGTTTTTGCATCTGTGACTGCGAGAAAAAATAATTTTCTCGAAAAAGTTGTTTTTCTTCCACTCTCTTTTTCTTTTTTTAAATTAAAAACTTATTATACGCGCATCTGTTTTAGTTGGTTTAGAATATTAATCTTCACTCATTCTTTTTTTTTTCTTACAAATTTTAAGAAGAAAAAGAAGGAAAAAAAAAAAAGTTAATAATTTTTCTTAGTAAAAAGATTTAATAAAAACCCCCGCTCGAATTCCGCATAGGAAAATATTTGAAAAATTTATCCGAACCTCTTTTTTCTAATTAAATTAAACAAGCATCTGAAAATAAATGCGCTAAAAGTTTCCGAAATAATAATAATAATAAAAAAAAAAAAACTAATAAAAAATGCAAATTTGTCAAAAATTTGGGAAGGCAATTGAAACGAATGGGTGGTGACAAGAAAAGTGATGGAAGAAGGAGAAAAAAAAGTGAGAAACACGTAATAAAAGATTGAAATACAGTCATTTTATTTTCAACAGCTTTTTCTATTCACGTTGACTCGCCTTTGAATGGGATAAAAAAAAAATTAATCTACAAATCTGAGAAAAAGAAGCCCCCGTTTTTAACTTCCAATGGGATTAACAGCCGTCTCTCTCTCTCGCTCGCTCCTAATACTTAAGCTGGAGCGACGACCATAGTAGAAATTACTCCTTTGGGTTCACGACGACAGAAATAAAATCACTTAGGAGTAGACTAGGAGGAGGGGGAGAGTAAAAGAAAAGAGAGTGGAAAAAAAAAAAACAAAAGGATCATGGGTGTCAGTTAGAGAAGTTCTTTTTCTCATTTGCCATCAACAATTTGTCTTCGGGGACCTTTTCTAGGAACGTTAGTAGCCTGACGTTACGTAAAGATCAATCCTCAGTTTACCATTAGAAAAAATGTAGTCGAACGTCCGATGCTGCAACTGAATAGCCATCTTATATATATATTTTTTTTCTTCTTCTTTTTCAAACACGCACGAAAAAAAAATCCCCCTCACTACTACTAAAAATACAGCGCAGACTGAATTTGAGATGTCGTTGTACTATTTCCCCAAAGCCATTACATACAAGTACGGTACTCTCTTCGTTTGCCATCACTTTTGAGTTGCGGGAACCCCCCGGAACATTTTTATAAAAATTTTGCGGGAGCTCTTCTTCTAATTAGAGAAACTGAAAATGCGATACAAAAATAGAGTGTTTTTTGAAACTTGTAATTAAAAATAATATTTTTTATTTTTACCAGCAGTTAAAAGTAAAAGACTCGGCGTTGTGAAGAAGTGAAAGAACTCGCGTTTAAATAGAAACGCGACAGTTACTCGTATGTTAAAATTGTCTCGAAATAAAACTCTTAAAGCTTCAGGAGCCAAAAAATAAAAGTTCGTTGTCTCGTTAATTAATCGCAAAAAAAAATTGTAAAGCTATACAACAAAAATTAATTTACTATATTTATAAAAAAAAAAAAGATGATTACCGAATTTCAGAACAACTATCGAGATAATTTTGTGGGCTCAACTTTAATGCTTAATCAAAACGCGTAAATTATGCCATTATTAACGTTCTGTTTTCATGAGTGGATTTTATTTATCAATATACAGTTGACCTTGGTTATAACGTCCTCTGAAACATCGCCTCGGATGTACAGTAAGTTAATGTTTTGAAAATCCCGTAGTAATCAACCTCACATAAAAAGCCCTGTTATTGCGACAAGAAAAGAACTTTAATCTCGGCTATAGCGTTAAAAGAGTCGGAAACCCTATACAAATTTCTGGTTACTCAAATGTAATGAAGCTCGGATATAACGTTATAAAATTGACTGGTTCCTTCGATGTTGTTATAATGAAGCGAGCAATTAACAAGACGAATGCAAAAATATTAAAATGACCTCTAACTTTAATCGCTGGGAATTTAAATCGAATTTAAAATGTAAAAACAATTTTGTTTGAGCCACTGTGGCACTCTGCGCCTTCGTGATCCATTCAGTGAATTGATCCGGGTGAATCCATAAATATTTTTAAAAATTTCTTCGAACGACATAATCAATGACTAATAACTTTCAGTTCGTTTCCTGTAAATTCTGACAGTAAAATTATTGAAATTATAATAATTAGAGTTATTATTCAGAAAGTTGTTAAATGCTGTTCGTACATGAATAATTACAGTCTTTAAATTATTAAAAAAAAAAAAATTGCACAGTGTTATTTCGAATTTAAAGTTGAAAATTATAGTTGTTACCAACTTTTAAACTACGAGTATAATTACTGTATTATTAAATGCTTAAAGAATCGAAAAGTGTTTTAACGGAATTTTAAGCGCGAGGATTTGTTATTCCGGAACCTCTCTCACCATGATATTCAATGAACACAGAGTTTATTTAGATTTTTAAGAAGATGGTTTTTCCCATCCCGGAGTTTTTGTCTTTTCGCTACATTGAAAACATTGTCGTCCATATAACTAAAGGATGGTCATATAATACGTAAATTCCGTCAGATATACTTTATATATACACCGTATATACTTTGTGTAATCGTATATATAAAACTAATGGGGGAGAGTTTCGGAAAAAGCGTCGAAAAATTTTCTAAGAATTGCATAAAGCCAGCATATAGCCAGCCAGCGTATAGTACCGTACCACTACTACTTTTCTGTATAGAATGATGGGATAAAGTTACGAAAAATCCATTCATGCGTATTTCCTCCAGCCCCATTTCAAAAGAACGCCATGTGCGTCAAGCAGCATCTTGATGGACCGTTTATAATGAAAACATGTACGCCACCAGGGGGCTCCCTCCAGCACGTTCCTCTGCGCGACGACATTTTTCCGCAGCCCCCAAAAAACTAAAAACGAAATGGCTGACAAAAATGTTCGAAAAGCAAGAAGCAAAAATATCTTAACAGTTAACGCTTTTATTCCTAAAAGGTGCGCTTACGAATTTCCTTTTTGTTTCAACGCTCTTTTTTTTTTCTTTTATTTTAAAATATTATTTGAAGCTATAAACATCTCAGCGGTACACTTTAAATGTCCGACATGATAAATATAGCGTTATACCCGTTACGCATTGACAATGAAAGCGTTAACTTCAAAAAAAAAAGAACATATAGTTCATGATTCAGAATGACTTGGGAAAAATACTATTACGCCAGTCCCATAGGAAAGATGACGACGTTTTTACTAAGAAGAGGAAAGAAAAAAAAAAACGGCGAAGATGCTAAATAAAAACGCTAAATGATGACTAAAGATCATATCTCTTACGACTTTTTTATTTTATTTTTTTTTTTATTATATATATGTATTTTTAGATACAGTCTACGTCGGCGGTGAATGTTTCTATTAAAAATAAAAAAAAGTTTCAAGGATTTTAAAAAAAAAATGAAGTTGGAAAAAGTGGAAAGAAAGAAAAATCTATTTAATTGGGGGATTAACCGACGTTTATAATTTACCGCAAATGATGTAAGAATAAAAGGGGCGTTGTTAATGGTGATGTAAGCGATTAAATCGACAGAAAAAAAAAATCGACACAATAAAAATAAAAAAAATGAATAAAACTTATAAAATAACGTTGTTTTTTTTTATGGGGGAATAGGTTTTTAGGAGAGTTCCGAACGCAGTGCAGTATATAAAAATTTGTTTAATAAGTTTGAATCAGGGGAATAAAATCCTTATTTAATGAGAAGAAAACAGATTTCGGGTGGGATTTATATTTTTTTTTCATAAACAGATAAAATTTAACGACGGATAAAAATGAGCCAAAAAAAAAAAAATAATAAAATGCTTATTTACGGTATTTATTTTTTATTATTATTATTTTGTAAAAAAAAATATATATACAGGGTGTTTCCAAAGATCATGCTCAAACGGAAGGGGCAGGTAGAAGAGTAGAAAATAAGCAACTTTCAATCGGAAATAAATTGGCATTTGAGGCTTAATTACGGAGTTGCACGCCTTTGATGGGTCATGCTGCCCCTAGATTATCGCAATGAGTTAAGCGTATATTCACTGCGCTGCATAGCAGAAAGACATTGCGGTAAAGCTTGCTATTAGTGATTCTATAGCTATATTCAGGAGCAGCATGCCCCATCAAATGCTTGCAACTCCGTAATTAAGCCTCAAAGACAATTTTTTTCTGATTGAAAGTAATTGTTTACTGTATTTTTTACTCCTCTACCTCCTCCTTCAGTTTGAGCATAATCTTTGGAAACACCCTGTATACAGTATATTTAGCGTAAGCAAAAGAATTACGCGTACCCAAACTATTCGGCTTACTTAATTTAATTACTTTTGGCGTTAACGATAGAATAAAAATAAAAATAATAATGTTTGGAGTCATAAAAGTTTTCGTCTGCACGCGAGAAAAAAATAAAAAGCGATTTGCGCGCAATCATTTTCCCCCACTTCACTCGAAAAAACATCAAACGATAATATACACAACGTAAACTGAATTAAAAAACAAAAAAACAAAATAATAGTAATAACATGATTTAAGTCGGAAAATTTGATAAATGAAATTGCGTAATTAAATGCGTAAATAAAAGATAAGGGCAGTTTTTTTTTTTTTTAGTTGTTGTTGTATTTTATTTAAACGGATAAAATAGGGGATAAATGTCAAAAAGTTAAAGTTTCCAAAGCCGAATTTTTTTGACGTTGCTATGGTTACGACAGATGATATATATATAAAAAAAAAATAAAGAAGAAAATAGGGGGAAAAAAATTCAAATGTGAGGAAAGAAAAAGCGTGGATGAGGGTGAAAATAACGTTAGAATTTCTCCACCCTTCCACACATCACAGTACCAAATCAAATCATTTCCCCCGGAAATGTGAGTCATGTCGAATCAAGCTCTAGTTCGTTATTCTTCTTATGCTAATCAAAGCTTCACTGCTTTTATCTCGGATTTTTTTTTTCTTTCTTTTTAAAGACATCGACGTATGACGTTATCCGAAAAACCCAAATTCTTCACAATAATAATACATTTCTTTTTTTTTTTAAATTCAAAAAAATCCTTTTAACAATCGTTATTGAAAACATTTCTAAGAAGATAAAAGAAAAGCTTAAAAGTATTAAACAATTTTTTAATCTGGAAATACAATTAAATATAACTTTTGTAATTAAGTTTTTCATTATTTTTATCTCACGATCGTCTGCCAACATTAATTCAAAATAAATTAATGATTAATCGTTAGAATTTTTTTTTTTTTGTTTTGTTTTCAATTTGTTTAAAAAATATGAACTTTTTTTCTATTTTTAAAATGGGAACATCTCCAACGTATTTCGTCACTAATTGTTGGAATGTAGTTTCGATTTTTTTTTTTTTTTTGAATAAATTAGACTCGGATAATGATCTATTTAATATGTGATTATATTGTAAAATAAGATACCGGTAATTAATATTAATGTTATTAGCATTTTTTAGGAATTATTTTTGGAGATGTTCCATTTAAAAAAGAAATGCAAATTTTTTATGGTACGGTACTCGAAACTAATTTAATTGAAAAAATTTATGTCTGAAGTAATTTGAATTTAAGTGATTTAAACTTTGTGCAACATAATTGAATAGTTTTTTACGATAACAGTTTATCTCCCAAAAAATAAAAACCTATGAGAAATCAGAATATTTACTTTTTACAATAATTTAGTAGTGTATAGCGGTAGATGTTTATATTTTGTTTTCAATTTTTTTCAGGAATAAACTACAGTATATCCATCAAAAAAAATTTATACCGCTATATAATTTATTTTTGGAGAAGTTCAATTTAATTTAATTTTAATTCAAATTAATTTTTTCCTTGCGTCATAACAATAATAATAATAATATATATAAAAAAAATAGAAACATAAAAAAACAAACAGAAAAAATGATTGTTTTTTTATTTTGTTTTTTCACATGAAACTGATAGATTTTCGCTAGTAGACTTCTTTCATGCCAGAAAGTAAATTTCGAAAACATTGACCGATCCAAATAATTTGTTTATTAAACTGTAGCCTACATTACTTTAACGAGAAAAAAAATAAACAATTTTCTAGTAAACCTAGACATTACTCAACTAATTGAATTTGATGACAACCCTACACAATGTTTTCAAACACCCAATTGAGAAAAAACTTTAAAGTCATTAAATAGAAGTAAAATGTGTTTTCGAATCAGACATTTATTGTTATTTTGACCCATATTTTAATTCCTTTTTTATTTTAAATCAAACAAAAAAAAAAAATAATAATAATAAAAACTTCTGCAAATAATAAAACAAAAAAATTACCGGCATTGATGGCATTGTTATTTAATGATCTTTTATGCAGTAGTATGAATAAACAATAGCTCCATTAGCGCCAGACAATTAATTTAAAATTAATTTGCTGTCAACTATTTTGAATACATTTCTAACATTACCAAGTACTTTTTAAACACAAGTAGCGCTTTTAAACTGTCTTCAAAACACTCTTCTTTAATAAAAGTTCCGCATCTATCAAAATGTGTCAATATAAAATTGAAAACAGCGAAAATATTTGTCTTTGTTTTGTTCTATTTTGTACCGAAAATACGGGCCAAAAAATACAATAAACGAAAATCTCAAAACAAAAAAACAACTGATCGCACATGGGATTTTTCGAGCGACGTCTAACCTAAAATCATATCATTCGTATTTTATTTTTTCATTTTTATTATATTTTTTTCTTTGTGTTCCCCCGCATCCGAAACAGCACATCGGGTTTCCGCCAGCCTGGCAGTATATTTGCATGTCGTAGACGTCATTTTGAATAAAATTTAAATCACGCCACGAAAATATCGAAACACAAACCCGGCGCTACCCATTCTTCTCATTTTAAAACACAGGTTACGATGTAAAATTGTTTAAAAAACAAGAATATAAAATCAAGCAACGACAAAAGTATTTCGATACATGTCAGCCCACCATTCTATTCCCGATTCCTATATTTTTCTTCTCTCTGTCTCTCTCACATCACTTCGTTTAGATTTTGTTTTTTCCCCCCCCTCACCTCCCAACAACATTCCCTCCCACCCCAACACTTTGATCGCTGACAACACATATTCAATAATGTCAACCCTTCAAATCAACACCCGCATACTTATACGTAACAATAAACACATAGAATCGACGATTGTGTGTGATTTTCGACGGAATAAATACCCACCCGACGCGGATTTTCTTTCACCAATTCACAATCACCAGACGAAGGCTGTTTCTACGATTTACACAAAGATTGTTTTCATGCTTTGATTTCGTTTACTTATTTATATACAACTTTATATATATATATATAAGTAATAATAATAATAGTAAAAAAAAAAAAAAGTTTTGATATCGCGAAAGGAAAAAGTAACGATGAGGAAATCCTATATTAAAGATGCTGACAATACGTCTTTCTTTTTTTTTTTCTTCCTTCCCCCTCAAACACGAAGACTCTTGTCACGACTTTAATCTGAAAAATGGATCCAATGTCAAGTACTGCAAAAATGTTCCGAGTGGTATTTTTTTTTTCTTTACTCAAGATAACTCTTATGTTCGCTGTTTCTTTTTTTTTTTTTTTTTTTTTCAGATTTCTACTCGGTTTTCTAAACAATTGCTGCACTTGAACAAGCAATTAGAAATCGGTAGCTAATGATCAAAAACGTTGTAATAGTTGTTGTTACACAATAACATTGTTTATATGTCTACAGTATACCAAACAAATTGCGATGGGTAAATACAGTAGTTTAAATACAAGCAAAAATAATAATTGAAAATTAAGCATTTTTTTTGGCTATTGTTATTCTCTTTAATATTCACCGATTTAGTTTTTGCATTAAACACGTTAAAAATACGACTTAAAATTGCTTGTTATTTCTGCACCTGAGTTTATATTCTCGTGTGATATTTTTTTTTACGTTTTAAAACCCGTATGGAAAATTTTACTATTTAATCTTAAAAAAAAAATATTTCTTTCTGACATTTTCATTTATAATAATTGTTACATTATAATATCCAGTAACAATAAATCACGGAGAAATAAAGCAATACAGAAACGAAAATATACGGCAACGTACAACAAAAATATATAGTTTTGATTTACTGGATTAGAATATAATATACATTTGCATCTCAAAATAATAAATCTTGTGGCAGAAAGATCTGCTTTAGTAGCCCGCAACGCATATACGGAACAATTTTCAACAGCTTTAAATCGCATAAAATTTTGATTTTTTTCTTTTTTTGACTTTGAAAATATATGTACGAGTACATCAAAGAAAAATCTTTTGTAAAAGTTGCTTGTGTATCTCCATTCCTTTAGGCTTTTATTATTATACATGTAAATGTAATACACTTTTAATAATAATAAAACTACATGTATACTTGTATAAAAATTTAAATAAACTTTAAATAATTACTGTATTAGTATTTTTACCGTACATGTACTGGTACTTTAGTTAGGAATATTTTGAAATTAGAACTACCAAAACAACTAAAAACATACAGTATTTTGCATATAAACAAACCAAAATAAAAGACAATCGATATGGTTAATTTAATTAATTTTAAAAGTACTGTAAATAAAAATATTAATTTTTTCATCCAAATCCAAATTTTAAAAAAAATTATCTGATTATTTAAAATGTACAAATTTTTAAAAGTCGTTTATCAAAATCAGTCGCATTACACACTTCGTTAGCCTTTTCGATGTTTGTTTATATCCAACACGTGCAGGTTGAAAGGGTATTTTTTTTTTTTTAAATCCTTTCTCTAGCCTTAGTCTACCTCCTGCATTGATGCATATTTATTCATTCATTTGTTTAAGATGATATTATGCAGGAATTGCCAAGGTGTTCACTTTGATGCATGCTAGTAGGCTTCTTTGAAAGCATTTCACATACAATTTCATAAAAATATTATAAACCACAAAATTCCACCTCGAAAAAAAAAAAAAAGAAAAAAAAGTGTAATGCCAGTCTAAGATGGAATTTAAATCTGTCAAATGTAATAAATACAACATCGCAAATATAATATAAAAATGGAAATTATGTCGGCAAGAAAAACAAAGCAGCTGTACCGGTAAGGCTATAGGTAAAAAAAAATACAACTACTACTGTATATGTATAGAATAGCATTAAAAAAAAAATGTAGCCTATATGTACCTCCATTTTTGGTGGCTGCATAATAATGAAAACATTACTTAGAAAATGCGCGTTTCCGTGTTATGCATGTAACACAGCATTATTTTTTTTATATATATCGAGATTGTTAGACTTGGCGTGTTGCTAAAAAAAAAAATAAAAAAGTTTCAGCCGTTTTAATGTCATATAGGTTTATCGATTGCAGTTGAAATCAAGCGAAAGGCAAAAGAACTGCGGAGAATTCAATAGGGAACGATACTTAACACGGTTAATAGAATTATTACTGTAAAAAAAATATTTATATACGGTATATATATTTTTTTTGACTTAATAATATCATACAAAATCGCGTGTTATGCGCGTATTATTTATTTATTTTGTTAACGACGGTAATTCAGTTTAAACTATATTCAATTAGTCTATAAACTTTCTTAATCCTTGACAAGATTTTCGCATGTTACTTTGTTCTGATTAGCTGCCATTAAACTGCTGCGTTTTACGAACTTTAAATACATTTTGGAAATTGTGCCAAAGTGGAGCGAACTGGGGAAGCATAAATTCTTACTAGCAGAGAACGATTATTATTGCACTTAATCTGGATTTAAAAGCTCTCAACTAATTAAGATAATTCCAAACTTAAAGCTAGCATAAATCGACGACGGCGGCGGCATTTCTTACAATAATTTTTAGATCGCAAAAGAAAATGAATCTTAATCAAATTAAAAAATTGAACCAATAATTTTAGTATGAAAAAAAATTGCATTAAAAATATTATGTAAAAACATTGGCAAATTAAGCCAATTGTAATTTGCAGTATCAATAATGGTAAACACTGGGCCGACTTTTATTTTTTTTACAGTTGTATATAACATAATATACATAAAAAAAAAATCTACGGATAATTGAAAATTATGTATTTTATTTCAATATTTTTCTATTCTTTTTTATGTTATTTTTTTACTTAAACTTTCGCCAATATTTATTCAACCAAGTTTTACCTCTTTCGTATCCCGCCAGAGTGTAATGTAAATAATATAAAGTGTAATATTCAAAGTTAGAAAGGCCGTTGTATCTTAAATATTTATTCTGCCACTTCAAATTTCCTCGTTCTCGGTTATAATATTGAAGTCTCGATCGGTGTGTGTGCGCGAGCGGTACCTGTGCCACACCGCACCACTTAGCTATACACCATACAGTTCAGTATATTAAAGGTACAATGTACACAGAGATGAATAATACGTTTCATCTCGTGCACAACGAGTGTATGTAACTTCTATCAACACCGTTTATAACAAAGACCCTTAGGTACTCTTTGTGCTTTCAATAATGGAACAAACGGTTCGGTAACATATTACAGCGTACAGAATAATGTGAAGGGAAAAAAATCATATCTCGTTTCAATGTATAGCTGCCGGCACTCAAACTCTTCACTTTCGCGCCTGCATTACGGAAAATGATAAAAAAAATATATGCAAATATATTTAAGCAATAAAACTGCATCAATGATCAATAGAAAAAAAAAACTTAAAATTTATAATATAGGCCTGTTGTAAATTTCAGCTCGTAAATTCAAAATTATCTTGACTGTTTAAAAAAAAAATGTAAAAAAAGTTAAAATTAGTTTTAATATAAACTTTTTTGTAAATAAACCTAATTTAAATGCATTTAACAGCCATGCACCTCAAATTAATAACACTGCATTAACTACTGTAGGATACCTATGTAGTCATAAAAAAAATACATCCAAACAAAATGTTATCATATTGTAACCTATTTGTAACTGTATAATCAATAAAAAAATATTCAATCATAATTTTATTTTCACATTGGTCATCCTTATAATGATTGTAATGGTCATCGTTGGTATGTAGGCTACAGTAATTGAGAAAACTTAAAAATAATTAAACTGCTAGGAGACATTATATTGTTTCAGTATATTGATAAATCTCATAATCTGCTCGTTATACTACTATACTGTATAATGTAATTTGACGGTCAATCTTTGATTTAGGAGTACTATCCGATCATCAAATGATATACTCGTACAGTACAGTATAATATGATGTACTGCAACTGAAATACCAGTCAATACTGCAATTTCCAAATCTTAAAATTTGATTCCGAGAAAAAGATTACTTTGGCTTCGCTCCGGTATTCACCAAAAAAAAAAAAAAAATAGAGAGAAAATGTCCGTACATGTAATACAAAAAAGAAGTGAAGGGCTCGCCAAGTACAAAATTGTTTTCGAATTTTATTTTATAGTGTCTTTCGGTACGTCTTACATTTTTTGCTTAAATATTCAACAAGCAAAAAAAAAAAAAAGGAACACCGCTTTCGGTAGCCTTAATAGTATGACGCCCCGTGCGATTGACTGCACTCCTTCTGGAGACAGCTTTGGGCATACATCAATATTCCATTTTTTTGATAATCACAATATTTAACAGAAACGCGCAAAAAATAAATACAGTACAAATTATATAATTAAAAAAGTAAAACTTTTTAAAAAAAAAAATCCTCAAGCCACTTGACATGTACGTCATCAAAAATGTCATTTGTTTTGGACATAAACAAACCATTAAGTTTTACCAAAATGCTTGTTTTACACTCAATTTGCTTGAAAATAATAAAAATATATACACGCAGTCAGGGTAATAATAATCGAAAAATATTATCCTTCGCTCCGAAAGGTCATAATTTTTCAACTTACGACTAGTAAAGATGTGAAAAATTGACCTCGATAAGAGTGGTGACCTAAAGCGATAAACTGCTTTGATTATAAGACTCGAAATACGATATACACTATACTCTCCATCAATATCGATTATAATATAGTATCGCACGACTTTCGAGGAAAATATTTCACCCTTGTTGTCGATGTATGTGACAAAGTAGAAAGTTACAACAAAAAAAAAAAAAAAAATCATGCGAAAGAAATGGCGTTGAGATTGTCATAGTCGATACACATAGCCATGAATAAATCAGATGATCACACATGCACATGAAGCTTTATAAGCTTACAGAGGTAAGACGGCAGAGCGGAATAAAAATCGAAGGAAAAAGAAAAAAAAGAAAAAAAAAAAAAAGAAGAAATGAAACGCAACAATTCCGGATAAAAAGAAGTCGCTGTTTACAGATGTGCCCATGCACATCTCAGAGATAAAATAAATCTAGGTAAGGTGCATACGTCTACCACCCATCTACTTTTTCTTATTTCCCCCCACCCTTTTTTTTTCTTTTTTTTCTAGGTGTCTTTTTGGCTCGACGACTCCATGTTATTTACAGTCAGGCGCTTGAACTTCGCAATTCCATAAGTCAGCTTATGCATCCACAATAATAGTTTAGCAAAACCAACAAAATATAAGCGCGGTAAAAGTGAAGCGAACACATGTAGTCAAAATCTGCAAATAATAAATCAAGATTTATTCAACCTTTTTTCAAACTTAAAGAATAAGTCATACTTAAACATGGGAGATTTATCAACTTGTAAAAAAAAAAATAATTTTTTTTTTCAAAAAAAATGGCAATTTGTCTGAAAGTTAGTCCCGGTTCGCAAAGTCGCTTTTGAAAAATCATATGAAGAAAACGCCAAATGTCTTTACAAATTATTTTCAAATTCACTCGTCGGAATATTACCGGTATATTAAATTAGTATGATCAGGTGTAATAATAAAAGTGTAACCAATAGCTATTTTATTTCGCCCCTAAAATTTCTTTTCGTGATGTTCTTCGTCATTTATACCCCGAAAAAATATGAATAAAAGTCAATAATTTAATAGTAAAAAAAAAAAAAAAAGCTTTGAAACGCGCTGTCTGGTTGAGCTCACGCTATATACCGGTATAGCTAATTCTTTCGTTCTGAGCCTAGAATATTTTTATTTTTATAAGGAAACAGCCAGCGGAAGACTCGAAATGACGTCACTTATTATGGAGATTATCAAAATTAGCATTACGATGTCATTATGAGGTGGAGTCGACGAAGGTAAAGAATAAAATTTAGCTCCGCAGTGTAATAATTTATGACGCACCAAAACCGGAATTAACTTTTTGATGTCATTTATATAGAAAATATGAAAGGAGAAAAAAAAATAATAATACGTAATTTTTTAAATTGATATAAATTATTATATAATTTTTTTTTTTTGGAATGCTGTCTTTCCGCATAACTTTCGTAATAAAAACACTTGTAAGTCTTTATGTTTGTCATCCAGAGACTGAATTCGAGTGCTTGTTATAATATAACCTCCACCATTCAAATGAATAAAAGCCACGACTTTTAGGCCATTTAAATTCATCTATCTAAAAACCAACCACCGATAAACTATAAAAATATATGCGAATTATACTTTTTCGCAAAACTTACTGCGTATCAAACAAATGTTTACACTTGGCCCTACACACACACCTGCACTCAAAAGATATAGCTGAGTACAGCGGCTATAATAAATCAGTTCGAGAAAAATCTTATATTGATTTTTGTCCCGTTCTTTTCGCCGGAATGAATTGTAGTTTCGACCCTCAAACTTATGTTCATTTATTGCCGATGAAAACAAAAGTGCAAACCTATTCGAGCAACACCCAATTGCATATGCAATTCAAAGAACATGTTCGATAAGTTGATAACCATAAAAAATAAAATAAAAATAAAAACACGAGTCAATTACGTCTATACAAACATCGTAGATGGACACGAAATTCCCTTACGATTTCAAATACGAATATAAGCTTTGGTGGAGGGAGATATTTATCTGTAACAATAATAATAATAATAATATCAGCAAAACGTAATTAACGATATTTGGGAGCTGTGCGGTTGCAGCTGTGGAAGGAAGAGGGGCTTAACAGCAAATAAAAACAAATAAAATTATTTTCTAGCTCATAATATAAAATGTATTAACAGTAAAAAGAGAATAAGGTGTAAGAGCTATAGAAAAATAAAGAAAACGAAGCGGAGGAGATATCGGATAATGTTGTTTTGGAACTAATTAACTTAGGGTTTTGAAGATGACACGAAGCTTAACAAGATTCCTGCTTAATGCTGCGTGAAGTTTACATAAATAGCAAAAAGCATGAGAATCTGTGGATCGGGCTCGTTCACAACGAATGGCGCAGCTCACTCGAAGTCAACTTACTGTAGCAGAGCGAAAAACAAATTGTTAGTTCGTTCCACAATGGGAAAAGTTCGACGACGCTTCGATACCGTTCGTCGAATAGAAAGTAAAATTCATTAATTACAAAGTAGATAAACAAAATCAGTCCTATTCTAAGCGTGAAAAATACAGCGCTGCCGCACTATTAAATTTACTCCAAATTCGATGCAATATTTTCAAAAATAAATAAATAAATGTGTAACTATATACAGTACATGTATTTCCTATTCTTTAAAATAATAAGCTGCTTCAAATTCAATGTATTTGTTAGCTGAACTCAAAAAAAAGCTCAACAAGTATGGTTCAAAATTCGGATTATTTAATTCCAAAAGATTGAAAGCAGACTCCGCTTCTTTACTTACAAATTAAACCATTTTATCGTTAGGGAGTTGGTGAGTTTTACTGTTTAATCGAGTGAATTTCAGTCATAAAAAATGTGTTTTTCCAAGTCATTGGAGCGTTCATCTGCAAAGTGTAATTGATTAATTAAATTGTTGAAAATCTTGCGCTATCAACAACTTAACACTTAACGTTTCTCTTAAAATAATTTTTACCCTCGAATTTTCTTATTAAAAAAAAAAAATTATTTAAAAGCGAAAAAAACAACAACAATCGTGACACTAAATGATTATGGATCATTCATCACAGCTTAGCTAGAAGAAGAAAAAAAAGAAGAAGATGAAGAAAAAATCAAAATGAATTTTGATTAAATTAAAGCACAGTTGAATTATTCCTCGGTAGCTTAATTCGAGGTTCAACTCTCATTTACCATTTTGTGGCGGAGGGGCATTTAATCAATAAAAGTCCCAATTTTTACCGAGAGTAAATTTATAAAATGAGCACTTATAAATAATTACAGAAGCTATAGAAACAATAGTAATCAATCAGACTTTTAAAAATGATAATTAGTATAATCTACATGAATTTTTTCTTCTTCTTCAAAAAAAAAAATCAAGTACTGTAATGAGATCATTACCTCGCCATTCAGTAAATCAAGACGCTATTGATAATTCTTGCATAATTGTTTACTTATCTTTAAATAATAATAAAAAAAATTTGGTAAACCATCCGCTTAAAAAGCTTTCAAAATTAATTAAAAACTCGCTTAAGAGCAGTTGATTTTCCTTCATGCATGCTTAATTTAGCTTTAATTTCGTTTTTCCCTACTGCAAAATTTATTTCTTGACGTCATATTTCACTAATTTATGTTTGAGATTATACTACAAATAAAGCTATTGAAAATAAATTTAAAAAAAATTATTTAGAATGTCAAGAATCTAAATCAACAATATTATTTTTTGGTGAACTTTTTATAGCAAACAAAAATTAATATTATTTGATTCCCATATGTTTCGCGCAGTCTTAAAAATTGCTTTAGACAGACACGATTTGAAATTAATGACGTACTGTTGATTCTCAAAAGTAACATTTGTATTCATTTACTTTCTAAACTCAATTTATCAAACTTTGCACACACAATAAAAAATTACAATATTTTACTGATTATCAACGTAAAAGCATATATGAAAAATAAGAACAAGTTATTAGCCACCAGTAAAATAACGTTTGACACCTTTCTCAAATAAAAATTGCTTTTGATTCCTCTATTCATAAGTTAGAACCAATACAAGTCGATTAATTTATTATTTTACATTAAATGCAAATAAAATGTTATTTGACTTCAATTTGATTTTTGCTATTTTTTGCAACTAAAAATTTGTTTCTCAGCAGATTATGTAAACCTATTACCGCATTAATTTTATACTTTCCTACGAGATTCGATTAACATTTTTACTACCGGTAATACCGTTAAACTCCAATCTCGTACAGTATTTATTCCGACTTCTTCCGAAGTACTAATGCCGTGTCATTCAGAGAATCGTTTCTTTATTTGCTGATATTTGGGAGGTGAGCTATAAATCATCGCTAAATCACGAGACAATTTCATTGTTTAGATAAAGATTCCTTCGGATTAATAGAAGAAGAAAAAGAAGAAGAGCAAGCTTCGGCTTCGATCGATTAAAGTTTAATCACAACAAATCATCATCAAACACACACGAGTCTTAGTTTAACCTTGGCAAAGCCTCAAAGCCGATCAATTAAAAAAAGTGCGAGGTAGGGGCAAAGGCAAGGAACATGAATAGATGGGTGCTGTATACCCTTTTCAACAGCCGCGCGCTATTCCCCCATCGAAATTAATTTCCCCGAATACTAAATTTAAGGTTTAATTACACTAATTAATCTTTCTATTAAATCGCGCACGATATTTACTTCACCTTTTCAGTCCGTTCATTCATCGAAAATAAATTCGTCGCGTTGAATTATTTGTGGGCAAGTGTTTGTACGGGAGAGAACCTCCGCGCGATACAATTTTCCCTTATCGCGTGCTTTGAAGTTCAAATGTAAAAAAAAAAAAAATTTTCATAAATTTGTGATGTGTACGTGTGTATTAACTCGAACACGATTTCCATGTCGTGAAGATTAAATCGTGTCGCAGGAACGTTGACAAATCACTTGTTTTCATGACATAGTATTCTTCTATATATTCGACTGAAAAGAGAATTATCCGTATGATAAGGTGAAATGTGAGGGCATGAAATGAGGAATTGAGAGGAAGAAGAAAAAAAAAAAGGGGGGAAGGGATATAAAAATGACCTGAATGTCAGACTGGCAGGTAACGAATGAAAGAATTGTGCGTATTGGCCATAGGTGCTTAGATAAAAATGCATTTCCTGTACAAATGAACAATACCGTACATATCGAAAACTCGGAACCTGAAAATAAACCCGAGTGCCATAATATACACACACCTTCAAAAATGAGATGCTCGAATGTGTCGGGGATATTATTCAGAATAAAAACAGACCTCACACACACATCACGCGAATAAAATCCAAAAAGATTTACGACTATATATTGTTCCCAACAGACAACATCGGATCAAAAATGTTGGAATTATGTCAAGGGAAGAGAGAAAGTGAAATATATTATTTCATCCGACACACGCGACCATTTTTCATACTATATATATATATATATATAAAAAAAAGTGACAAAAAATTACATAAAAAGTGATAGTGACGACATCTTAAAAGTTTCGCCGCGCACTTTAAAAGCCAAGATTATGTGCGATTGAAACATAAGTCATAAGCGCGCGGAGAGAAAATACCATATGGTTATAAGGCGTTAGAAACCTTATACTAGCGTGGAACACGTCAAACCTTATTCGCACCAATGCATATACATATAAATTGCAAAGCACGTACTTGTACAGCCTTTGCAAACCCCGATTTAGCGTTCTTTACTTTTGGTGGTGGGACACAAAGCTGGAAACAAAGTTGGATTATAAAAAAAATTAAATACCGGGTGCGGTGTTTACACATCGTTAACGACCCAGTATTACATTTACATACTTAATAAATAGAGTGCTTATAATTTATTTATAAACGAATGCAGGTTTCATCATTTTTATAATCTTTAAACCGCTTTACCGATAAAGTATTAAAAGTAATTTTATTTACCATCAATTCATATTTTCCATGACTTTTAAGCACGTTTCAACGAGTCTCACTGAGGTCTAATAAATTTTGATCTAACGCAATCATTTTAATATTTTCCGGGAATTTACGCTTCATCCAGACCTCTTTTTTTTTTGTTTCAAACCTCATGCGACGTTATTTATTATAATTACGAGTATTATAAACGCTCGACTTTCACCTCCAATTCAGCTTAAAATGTATTTATCAACTGTATTAAATATTATATATTTATTTGTTAAAAAAGTACCTGTTTTTTAAAAAAATTTCTTCATCATTTGAAAAAAAACGTAAAATCGAGAGTTCACTGAACATTGAATATCATATACAAAACAGCCAGCAGCAGTTTTTCTTCATCTTAATGCAAAAAAAAAAAAAAAAGAGTGAAAGCTCAAGAAAATTTTTGGGGAAAAACATCCGGTTTTCTATCTTTTTTTAAATTTAGCACTCGGTAAAAGTTTTAAAAAAAATGTATAAAAATGGAGTTTTAAAAGCCAGTTAAAATCAAAGAATGTTGACGGTTGCGGCTCTCTCTCTGTACTGTACCCACACACACAGCCTTAGACCTAATCTAAAAGAGCGGTTTCGTTCCACTATTGTCTAATGTGAAGCAGCACGTGACGTTGGAGCAAACATCTGTCACCGATTTGTCTACACCCCTCAAATTAGTAACAAAGCCGAAACGATCTACTATTGAATAGCGTACCCAACACAATCTTATAACTTATTTTTTTTTTCTCTCTCTCTCTCTCCCGATGCCCAACCTCAGTCATCCCGGAATCCAAGCGGCGTGTATTGATGTAATGTTCGCGAGCGCAGCCCAAGCCAGTTTTAGTGCAAGTATAATAATAATAGGAAAAGAAACGGAGATGATGTTTGGGTGTGTCGCGAGGGTTCGGTCAATACACAAATGGAAACATAACAACGATCATTAATCCGATTTATACTGTGTGAGAGAGTGAGACAAACCCCTTCCTCCTCCTCCCCACTAATATATATTTTATTCCTCATAACTGTGACATCAAAAGTGACCAATTAATTCAACGGATCCCGACGCGTGTAATCTAAAGCCATCATTAAAGTCTTATCATGCCTCTTATCAACACTCTATATAATCTTGAGGTTGAAAGAGGGGGAAAGCGCCCTTTGTAATGCGTATCAAAATATAAATCTTGACACCAAATTTTTCTTTAGTTTATAAATTTTAAAAAAATAAATTCATGGATTCTGCAATTTTTTTCATGATAAAATACAACTTTTTCGGTAATAAATATTTAATATTTTATTTTTTTTTAGAAAATTTTCGCTTTTATTTTGAAGTGATTTATCAACAGTCAACATACGACAATTAAGAAATGCAGTACTGCATTAATTGCCAGAAAAATGATTCTTTTTTAAAAAAAAATATTGGAAACCATAATTACAGTATTATTATTTTTTGAAATTAACTTTAAAAAAATATATAAATCTAAAAATAAAGTTTTAAAATTTAAAAAATATCGTAATTTCAAATTAATATTATAATCAATCGTACGAGTACATTGCACATCGTTAATAATAATAATAATTAAAAAAAAAACCATTATCTTAATCAAAATCGATCGAAAACTGTAATTAGATAATATAAAAAAAACATAAAAAAAATGATTAGAAACATAAATGTCAACGTACTAGAAAGCCTTAAAAAAGCAAAATGTTATTTAAATCGTGAAGCCATAATAAAAGCAAGATACCAAAATTGTCTACACGTCAAAATAATTTGATAAACATTTTTTTTTTTTTTAAAAAATTTCGGTTATAAAATTTTTTTTTTTTTTTTTTTTGCGTGTGGTATCGGTATCTCAAGTTAACATAAGGTAATGATTTATAACGTGATGACGTAGTGTCATGGATCATCTCCCTTTTTCTAACCACTTATTATGGGGGTAGGTGCTTCTCTTCCCAGTCTAGTTTTTTTTTTTTTCTTTCTCTGCTTCATATGGTAAAATAACACCGAGCAAAGAGAAGAAGAACACATCTAACCGTGAAGATGATAATTTGAAATGACATCTAATTCAAGCAAGCACTTTCTCTTTTTTTTTAATAATATATACTGTGCATATCCTTGCTTCGTTCAGACCTTCTACATGTGTTGAGTACATTGACATTATAAAGACAATGAGGGGCGGTTTTGCACCTTCATCACTATTTGTTTTGATTGGAAAACACGCATGCGTAAAAAAAGATGCTTTAGATTTATTATAATGCATTCGCGCGTCATGCGAATAAACATAAAAAATAATTTTTCTTGTCCAATGAAGTTTACTAATAAGCTCGTAGGCAACAAAAATTAATGCGACCAACCATAAAAATAAAATTTAAATGGCTTGAAATAATACTTAAATTAAATTGGAAATTTGAATAATTGCAATAGCGCTGATTTAAATAATGCTTAGGGCATTAAATTAAAAATTTTTTTTTCTGAATAAACTAAAACTTTAAAATCGAAATAAAATGTGTCTTAAAATTGAGTAAAACATTTACTGCAAAGCTGTATACCCCCATTTCTAAGGCGCACCATTAACTTTAGAAACTTGTGTTGGATTGTTAAGATCCCCAAAAAAAACTTTTATAAAACCATTAAAATATCCAGTTTCTAAAGAATATTTTTATTTGCAGTATAAAATATAGAATGCAACTCTATTACCATGTTTATCAGCATATAAAATAATTTTTCGTCTAAATGCAGCTTCATGACGTAATCTTTTTGATGACATTTATCATTGAATGAGCACCAGAATGTGAAAAATTGTCAAATTTAAATGGCTGAGTTCTGGCGTGAAAACAAATGGTCGTGTTTATGGCATGGAAAAAAGTGTGAGTAAACCAAAAAAACATCGGAAAAATTTTGATTCTAAAGCGCACCCCTTTCTCAGAGATCTTAAAAACAGAGTAAAAAATCCGCCTTAGAATCCATGAAATACGGGTAATAATAATTAGTTATCAAAAACTTTGTAAACATTCTGTAATAATAACATTAATTAAAGTTGGAAACCAAATACCGTGTAATTACAATTTGTTTAAATCTTATCCATAGCTATAAATGACAAATTTAGAAGGTTAAAGGTTGCAATAAATTTTCGCATTTTTAGTCTTTAAAAAATCCCCATCTTTATTAAATAAGGAATTTACTTTTTCTCCATCCAACTGAACAAGTTAGCAACGATTAAAATACCGACATAAAAAAATCTTAAACGATAAATCATAAGAGATAACCACTAATTAAAATATATTATATAATTTAACTCGTATACAACTTACACGAGCGTATTATTTCAATATTACTATGTCAATAAACTCATCAATAAAATAAGAAAAAAAAAAAAAATGAAAAATCTCAAACGTCTTTCTTCTTTTTTTTTTTTTTAAAGAAAAAAGAAAGAAACTGTTAACGTCATGTTTACGCATTTTTTCATTAAAATTCAGTCGAGATTAATCGTCCGTTTTCAACAAAAATATGAACATTTTTTGTCAGCTTTTTTTTTTATCGCCTGTTTATGAATGATGTTTTTCGACTTGAAAAAAAATATCACTTTCATTATAATTTCGTATTGTTCGTTCCATCTCTTTCCAACGTAAATATTCCGCCGCTGTTGCTGCTACTACCGCCGCCGCGCGCCAGCATACGGTAAACACACGCGCGCGCGGCAAAAGAAAATAATGTTATCGCATAAAATGAATGAATAAAAAGCGAACGAGAAATAAAAAAGCAACTAGAGGCTACGTAATGATATTTTCTTGTAAAAAAAAAAAAACCTAAACTGCATCTAACACTTAAATATGCTAATGTTAAATCGCAATACAAAAGCTAACCTAGATCTAAGTTAGTTAGATTTGCAATGAAGCGGCTCCTTTTTTTTTTATTCCGACCAAGAAAATTTGTATGTGATATTATATAGAACTGGAGAAAAACATAAGAAAAAAAAAAAATCTTTATTTTAGCAATTCAAAATACACGTCGCTGTCAGATATTAATATTATTATTCAAATCTCAAAAGAGGAAAAAGAGGAGAAAAAAAAATCAGAATGTGTATAAAAAATAAGTAAATATTGTATTCTTTTTTCTTTCTACTTTTTTCTCTGCCGCTATGTTGTACAGATACCGAATCAAATTTGAACGTGTGAAAACGCGCCGATTTTAATTCAGATAAATCGCCAAAATAATATACCGTGTAACCGAATGGAAACAATGCAAACTAACTCACTTTTCGCATACTATATTAATTCAACGGTTTCGCTCCACGCGTGCTGTTTTCATTTTAATAAAATTATATAAATTCAATTAAATTTCCGGAAAAAAAAAAGCACGTCGAGAAAAATTGGACAAACCAAACGCATTAATTTTTCAGCAAAAACAATTCGCGTTCAAGCTTCCGTAGAAAATACAGGTAGTTAAGAATATTAAATTATAGAGTAACAAAAAAAAAATTACAATTGGTTTTGTGTACATTTTATCGCAAATTCTTAAAATGTAAAATTTTCGATTTGTTTAAATTTTAAAAAATCGTGAAAATAAAGAATGATGTTTATTCCAGTTACTTTTTTTTTTTTGCAACTTTTAATTTTAAAATATAAGATAAAAATAATTTGATGATTATATGAAAGTGTAACAAAAATAAAATTTTGCCTAAAAAAGGTAAATACGATAATAAAACTCGAATGAAGTGTACAAATTACTTATCTAAAAACTGGCTTTTAATTTTCGAAACTGATTTTATGTTAACAAACAGAAATGTCACTTCAGAAAAAACAACTTTTGCGCTTGAACCAATTTTAATATACCGGTATATAAGGAAAAAAACCTCCTAAAAAAATTTTTTAGCATGAAAAAAAAAGTAAAAAAGTATCTACGCCATTTCGTTTCCTAAAACAACAACAACAAAAAAAATTTTCCACCCCTCCAACTGGTGTCATTTTTCTCGTGAGATATCAGATACGATAAAAGTTAGGTGACATTTTACGTATTGACAACGTAAAATAAAAAAAAAACGAATGACGTAACAACACTGAAAAGGTACCTGGTATAACTTTCTACTTCTATATAACAAAAAAAAAAAAAAAAAAGAATTTCTCGTTTATAATTCAGTTGCAAAAAGGTACCGTATAAGAAAAGTTGGTGTATAAGAAAGATTGTGAACAGTAACGGTATAGAGAGATGGAGAGAGAAGGAAAAAATATTTCCAAAGCCCCCGTTATCTTAGCATACATATGAAATGAGTGTAATGGACTCGATGAAATCTGTCCGGAAGCGTTCGACTTTTCCTTTATCGTCTCTATAGTCATATTTTTTACGAGCTTCTTTCATCGTTTTCTGACTTTATATCTTTATGTATCTCTCTCACTCATCTATTCCCTATGCCTCCTCCTCCCACGCGACGGTATCGACACCCGTCAGAGTTCGAAACATCCGCGCGTGTTTTCTACCTGGCTAAGAAACCCAACCCCCACCCCGAAATACGCGGAAGTTAAGGACAGGAATGGGTGAGAGGGGGGGGGGGGGGGGGGGGGGAGTAAGAGAAAGAGATTGAAAGAATATTCTTTTCCAAATGCAAATCTCCGAAGAAAACGAATTTCAATTACGACAAGCCTGCCTATACGAGTGCGATATATACTGTATGCGAGCGAGCGCCACGACATTTAATGCGCTACACCTACGGTAGATCACAGTTATAAATTTTACGAGCGCCATCACACTAATCCATATAGACATCCATTAAACTCCAAAAGTATCCCAGCGTCACGACCGAATGTGCTATACCACAGATTGTGATTAAAAAAAACGCACATGACTGTCTCACGTGTCGCAACAAAAATAAATTAAAATGCGAAGCCCATATACAGCCGTGAGGTTTCTTTAAAAACCACAATTTCTAATTTCTATGGTCCGTAATCAGGGATTATTAATAGACCATAATAATATTATCATTATTTTCACAATGCAAATATTGCGGTCATGTGTAAATTTGCGGTAATTTATATTAAAAAAAAAAAAAATGTACCTACAGTAATTATTATGGTATATAAATATTCTTTTAAATAAAACTAAGGAAAACCAATGCATGCAAATATAAAATTAGAGTAATTAGGTTTACCTTAAACCTCTTAACGTAATCAAATTAATATTGTAGATTAATGTGGAAGATTTGAATGTGTAAATTGAAATTATCGCTTCATTTTTCTCATATTTTGACACAAATTGAAATTACCGGTATTAATAATTTGATTAAATCAAAAGTATTAATTGACTATTCAAACTTGGAGAAAAAAAAATTTGCTTACTTTAATTTGTCATTAAAAATTTAAAAAAATTGAAATGTTTCGATAATTTTATGCTAATATTTGTTCATGGTACGACAATTACCGAAAGTGGATTTAATCTTTTTTTTATTATTATTATTAATCGAAATGATAAATATTTATGACTCGAGTTATAACATAGAAAAAAATATCTATAGCACTGTTTATCAAACCCTGTAATTTGAATTTTTTTCAATTTCGAGAACTTTATCATTTACAATTCCGATAATAATAATTATTTTGTAGATAATGGAAATGTCCCATCTTAAATATAATATTCAAAGATAAAAATTATATATTTATTTTTTTTTTCGCCGGTAGCTATTAAATGTACACGGTATTATTTTTTTATATTATCATACTAAATATCAGAAAATTTTAATAATTACCGAACTGCTATCACTTAATTTAAAAGATAGAAGACGAAAAAAAAACCCAGCGATTAAACTCTGCATCTGTATAGATTTTTATTTCCGACTGTTATCTACGTTTATAGAACCCATAAGCCTAATTATGCATTCCCATTTTCTCTATCTTTCAAGAAAATTTCTTTCATTTCAAAGATGGAAAATATATATATATAATTCCGTAGTTTCCTTTCGGCGGAAGAAAAAAAAATATTAAATCTTCTGTAGTTGACACTTTTGACAAGAGAGTTAAATGATGTCTGCGCATACCCCCGGTATAACATTCGAGCACGTAACTTAAGGGTCTACAATACAGCGGTACTTCTAAGCTAAAACTAGATAATATTAGTGTATTTCATACTATTCATATTGGCCCTCTATTATCCAAAATTCTGCGCTCCCTTTAGTATAAAAATAAATACATGTGCCTTTGCTAGCGGAAAAAAAAAAAGTTGAAAAACAAGTAAATCATACAGTTGACTTCATTCGATTGGCAGATCGTTAAATTTTTTTCTTATTTTTAAATAAAAAAAAAAGTTGAGTCTTTCGCTCCCATTGCACATAACGAACATCTAACAACTCAACTCACCAACATTTCCAACATGAATATGCGCGCGGCTATTACTGTGACAAAAACACCTTTGATGGGGATGCGGGGGTGAAAGTTAAATTTTGAAAAGATGCACCACTCGTTCTTTAAAAGTAACAAAAAGTTTGTCAAAGCGTTCCGAAATAATGCATTTCGTGTGACAATTTTGTGTATTTCAATGTTCATACTACAAGTGCGGTCGCAATTATCCGAATCGTTATGTAATCCGAACAGCCTTTTTCAAAAAAAAGATGAGGTCAACTACATGACATTGAAAACGGACTCATCATCGCATGACTGAAGTATTAGGCTCGTCGCACACTGGCTCCGCTGTACGCTCTCCGCCTGTGTTTACTAATCCCCTTACCTCCTCCGCTTGACC
>JAQGAZ010000741.1:0-47365 GCA_034692225.1 Polydesmus complanatus
GCTCAGTTTTGGCGCCCCAAGAGTTGGCGCCTGATGCGGCCGCATCACTGCATCACCCCACGCCACGGCCCTGGTACCGTATTACTAAAAATGGCTGCCTGGCGCGCGAATATTTCTCAATCACATTTCTCTACTACTCTCACGCATTTTCCCCTCTCCTACAACTAAGCAGGAAAAAAAGAAAAAAAATAACAGATGAATAATAAATTTATACAATATTTAACCAAGCATCGGAATTGATAGAACGCATGCGCGTTAAGTGAGTGGTGACGTCACTCTCTAATCCCGCGTGTTTATGCTTTTGTGCGCTATGCACCTGGACCACCCATTCAGTTAGCCTTAATCGCTTCCATTTCGTCCGTAACAATGGTCTAGCGCTGCCATACAAATAAAGTGGGTGAGGTCGAATGATAGAGAAAAGGGCCAGCAGAGGGCCACGCTCCAAAAGATTCAACTTTTAAAGTATTTTTTTTCTTCTGCGTCTTCTTCTCTCTCTTCAATAACAAAAATAACAATAAAAATGGCCGCTCAGTTTCCCTCCTAACATCCCTCAACCCCCCCCCCCTCCCCCTAAAAAAAAAATAAAAATATAAAAACAGTCTTAAAGTGGAATCTAGTTTGAGTTTAGTGTCGTATGTAGCGTCACGTTTTCCGCTTCGTAACACGCGAACGTGACGTTTATGAATTTCAGAGGATAAGAGAGAAAGAGAGATGTTTAATCTCGTCCTCAGCCAAAAATCACACTCCTGCTCCTCCTTCACAAAAACTTTTGCAGTTGTTGTTGGGAGTTATCAACTGCACACTCGAGGTGCACAACTTGAAGTAGAAAAAAAGGTAGGAAGCAGCTTAATTTATATGAGAAATAAAATCGATGCAGTTGTCTCTATCTCTCTTTCTTCCCCCCAGTCTTTCACTCTCTCTGTTTATGTTTGGCGCTCCCAGTAGAAGGCGCTTTGACATCTCCAAATTTAAGCGCAACACTACTCTTGAGAGTTTCCTTAGCGTCGAAGAAAATAAAATAAAGACGCTGAACGAAGTGTTTTCATTTGCAAGAGGAACAAGTCGTTTGAGTATTCAAAGCAAATTCTGCATTCAGCTTTTGGTTAAAGCAAAAAGAAGAAGAAAAAAAAAATACTACTATTCCACTTTAAAAAATTCTTTCCCCCACCCACCCTCTTCCCAAAAAAATAAATAAATAAATAAATAAATAAAACAACTATAAAAAATATTTCCAAAGAATTTTTACAGATAAGAGTCAAATACGGTAGGCTTCTAAATACTGAATCGCACTTAAGTTTAGCTTTTCAAATGAATAAAAAAAAAAAAATACGAAAATATCGATAAAAGTACCTAGTTCTTAACATGGTCCTAATCCAAGTGACTTTAACAAAATAAAATCCAATATTTAGTTTTCTTTTTTATTATTATTTTAGTTCTTAGTATTTGTACTCATACAGTAGTTTTAAATTTGAAAATACTAATTTAATTTTGCTAAACAACAACAATAAGTTTTTAAAACTTAAGGAAAAATTTAAAACGTGAAAGAAAAAATCTTATTTTAAATTTAAGAAAAAAAAAAAAAAAATGTTTGATGCAACATAATTCTCTCATATTTTTTGCTTGACATTAAGACGGTAATATTTTTAAAAGCACTAAAAAGTGCAGTACAGTGAACAATTACCAAGACTTCGTAATTTCGTTAGCCGTTCTGTTAGTCACCCATTTTAAAACCACAAAAAAATGTACTTATTAACCATTAAAACACAGATAAATAATTGCAATCACTAGACAAACTATCCGATAAAGTTTGTCTAGTGATTGCAATTTATCTTGTCAGTTATTACATGTCTATTATAGTACAGTGTAATGTACATGAAAATCTAAAATGAATTAGATCACTAAGCTCTTTCGAATCCTCTTTTTTTTTTTCATCAACAAAGACTGTAGTAACCATTAATAAGATTTTATAGCTTACTTGTTAGAAGATGATTAATTTATCCGCCCATTTCAGCGTCATAAATTAATTCCCGCATTTTAACAACAACGCAGTCATTCTACGATCGGTTTATTTTCGTTGTTGCAATTAGATTGATTAAAACTGTTCCCCATTTCAGCAAGTAGTTAAATCCTTAAAAAATAGTTTCTTACTCTCACTCCGTACCGACAAGGGAGTAAAGTAGAGAGTATGTAAATGCACAATTAGCGGATCTTTAAAACGTCTGAACAAAAAGAGGATCAACGAATGCAAGGTATTCCTCCTGGAATGACCTCTGCAGGTCAAGATGCCCATTTGTTTCAGTTAAAAGTTAATGTGGCGTGTCAAATGTGATCAACTAATTCTAAATTACTACAGCTCGCATTTTTACAAGCGCCGAAAATAATGAATTAGGATTAAAAAATCGCGCGCATCCTCCACATCTGACGTGATTTCATTCTTAATAACCAATAAATCAATCAGCTCCGAAAGATTTAACTCGCCATACAAGTATGCTATGAATTTGGATTTACCTTTGCACACCTTCCTGTGGGTGATGGGTTTGGTGATGTCACGGTAAAAACCTTCCTTGCAGTAATGACAGTGACGTCCGGCGGTGTTGTGACGGCACTGAACGCAAACCCCTCCCGACTTCCGGCCAGATAATTTGTACAACTCCATGTTGAAACGGCATCGTCTAGCATGAAGGTTGCACTGACAAGCTGAAAAATATATAGTAGATTTCAATCGATTAGCCATAAAGTTAAAAAAAAAAAGAAAAAAATATTATATAAAAATACTTCTTCACGAAAACATCTTAGACATAAATTTGACATTCTCCCCCTCCTTTCCCACCCCCCCCCCCCCCCCCCAACTTTACCCCCGCCGACATCTCCCGCGAACAAAACAATTCCAAGAATGAATAGGATAAATGATACGAAAATAAAGAATCGACGAATCAAGAATGTTGCGAGTAGAACTCCCAAAACTTTTATTCTATAGACATCGATTGTGTATGTAACCAACTGCATGTACATCCGGTTTCGTGGTTGTCTGTAACGTTCGAGTCTGGAGTTGCAAAATTATTCAAGACTCTTATTTAGGCCGGCCAATGACATTTAATTAAAATGTCATCGTAAAAAAACAGTATCCATCAAACACGATAAAAACTAGAAATCCCATAAATTTATGTTATTGTCAATATCATAGAATGTTGGCAAAGACGTTTAACCACGCGGGCGCAATAGCTAATACTCGTATATTGTTCGTGACATGTGGCACTGTAAACGCAGACTATACAAGACATATTTTAATATTTATTAAAGTACTAAATCAGTGTAAAAGTCTAAAAAAAAAATAGGGTTTAAAAACGTCTACTGATTAATAAAGTTTTTAGAAATTTTAATCCAATGAGCAGTAAATCCTTAAAATAATATACAATATTTCTTCTTTTTTTTTATTTTTATTTTTATTTAAAAAAAAGCACTTTAAGTATAATAAATTCTGTACCGGTATTTTATACTGTAATATCAATGATGTTCATTTATTTTTTAAAAAAATAAGCTTTAATCAAGATTTTTATTATACAGTATTTAGCATTAAACATTTTTAATATATTTCTTTCATATTAAAATAATGCAGTGTTTCCTAACAAATTACGTTTTTGGTTTCTTAAAACTAAAAAAAAACCACAAAACACTTTGTAACATGAAAGATTAGTATAAATTTTAACAAATTGTTCGATTTTGCCTTATACAATAGTTTATACTTTAAATAATAAATTTTCGCTTCCCCAAAAATTACAATAACGAAAAGAAATGTTTATGTTATGAATAACTAGGCATTCACGTGGTTTTTAATAAACTTTCTTTTCTTTACCAGATAAAACAAAATTAGAGGTAAAAATGTACTTGCGAAAGCGCATTTCACTATCGGATTTAAATATGTACTGCATTACTAAGTCTTGTTCTAAATAATTGATTGAGACAATGTTTTTAACTGTTTCATAATTCCGAATAAATAAATTCAAACTTTCAATTTAAGGATTATTTAATTTTCAAAGCTAAAATAAATGTTGTTAAGAGTATAAATTCTCTGGAGTTCATCTTTGAGTTATATTGGCGCCATATCAATTTCCCTCTCTCATCCTCTTTGTATTCCATTCTCATCCCATCTCTCTCCCTCCCTCGATCGTGGGGGTGAGCGAGGAGGAAAAATAACAAGAGTTATTACATATGTTTTGCTATCGAAAACGTTTTTCTTATCATCAACATCAATGAAAGTGAGAAATTGCGTGTAATGCGCTTGCGCACACCTGGACGCACTCCCACGCAATGACAGCCGTCTTAGCCCAGCCAACAAAAACTACCAACAAAGTAATAAAAAAAAAAAAAAAAATAGACGAAGAAAAAAAAAAATTTTTTTTTATAGTTTAATATTTTAAATCGACGGTTAGGATGGTAATTGACGGCACACCCACCCTCCCTCCCCCCACCCTCTAAGACCTTCCTTTTCCCTCCTCCCATTAGTAGTTCCGCCGCTTAATATACCTTGACCCACGACCTCCCTCGGCATACGCATAGGAGCGCCTTCGGAAATTAAGCCAATGACAATACAGTCATTCAATGTGAATAGCCTTTTAACCCTCACCCTTATAGCTTTCATTGCCAAATAATACTCTCGCAGCGCGTTCTACCGGTGATACCATCCGAAATCTTTCTACTAAGCCTAATTCTATTACGGAGAGTTTCATTAAAAAGAAAAAGAAAAAAAAAAAAAGGCTTAATTAATTGAACGGCCGATGGCAAATACAATTAGTTGTGTATTAGGCGAAATACATAGTGAAACCCCGATTCTTCGTTTCTCTCATTCATCCAGTAACGTATCAAAAGCGATCATATTTCAAAAATACGAAAGTCAACTTATTAAGATTCTCGCAGCTCGCTCAAAAACTCCAGAAAGATTACAATGGCGTAAAGGGAATAATTTAAGAATTTGAGATTGATAACTGTGTTAAAGTAAAGGTGCAAAAATTTAAAACCGGAAAAATACGAATTACAGTACACTGTACTTTATAGTACAGTACAATAATAAATACTAGAAAAATTGGAACTAACGTATTTCGTACTTCATAAAAATATGAGAAAAATTAGAAAATGAATAATCGGAGATGTTCCAAGAAAAATAAATAAAGAAGTTTTCATTAGGAAACAGCGATATCTACAGGCAGGTTATTCTCTGCGCCGTATGGAGTCCCCGTTTCGGCGAAAGTTGGTCCAAGTCGAAACCGGAAATATAGGCTGTTTATTTGAATTGAACAGTTGATATTTGGTTGGTAAGAGGCTTAAAGGACTCTGGAGGCGGTTTGTAATGATATTTATAAACATTAGTAGTGTTCTCCGCTTTTCAAAGCCCCAAGGAGTTTCGAGGAAGACTTCAATCTAGAGTATCCGTTGGGAGCGTTGTGAATAGGGAACCCAAACTGTAATTACATTTCCGCCTGGTCGCAAATCCAATATTTCGTGACAGACATAATAAACGTATAGATGGTCACGTGATAGAGTTGCGCACGTGTGTCGCGTGAGTGATGAATGGAAATACAGGAGGAGCACAGTAGTGCAGAGTACGGTAAGGGCTTTTCTCTCTCACTTCTCTTAAGAAGGGTCCTTTTCCCATTCCTATTTCCACAATTCTAGCAGCTGCTCCCAACGCATTACAAAAGTCTGTTAATTGTCAGCCGCCATCTTTCCGCTTCCGTGAACACGCTACAGCCAACTTCTTTACATCAAAATCAATCGTATTAGTAAAGTACAATGCATACTATACAGTAACTTATTAATAAAGCCTTCCATTTGAATAACCTAATCCGCTGCAAATTGTTACAAAGTATTTTACGACCGCATAAAAAATGACTTAATTTCAATATACCTCTTATAATGATTTTAAAAGAGGTATTTTGTAAATGTATTGCGGCACTTAATTTTTTAATCTCAAACTATAACTGACAGTATTAACAGTAAATTGAATTTCAATTTTTCAGTTTTTTTTTTTTTTTCAGTATTTATCTATTGATAAATGAAAATAAATAAAATCCAGTACGGTTGTAAATTACTAAAAAAAAAAAAAAAAGTTTAATAAATAAAAACAAAAAAGCAATTCAATTCTTTTATTGCCATTATTTTATTTGATTTAAAACAAAAAACAAAAAAAAAAATCTCAATTTCAACTAAATTTTAATAAGAAAAAGAATTATTTCGACAAAAAAATTTTTTTTAACAATTACTTCATAACTCGTGCAAAAACAGAATTAGGTGTCATATAAATCTGAATTGGTGACATAGTGCCGGTCATACCGTCATAATACTATTCTGCTAACCAAAAATAAGACAATTTATCGGTTTATAATATTATGGTTTTAAGATTTTGACTTTTTAAAACTTTGCTTTTGAAAATAATTTTATAAATTTTGGTTTTCAAATAGATTAAAATTTGCGTTTCTTGATAAATGGCAAAAAAAAGGTTACTGCGTACGTTTGTTGTAATACGAATATTAAAAAAAAACCAAAACATGACCAATTAGTAATAAAACTATAATTACTATAAATTGAACCATAAATGAAACCAAAATAAAAACTTTATAAAAATTAACGTATTACCTTATCGTAATAAAAACTATTTTACTATTTTAAACCAACATATTTTCAAAAACATTTTCAAAATCTAAGAAACGCCAATAATTATTATATGCTTACATAATATTGTACTGAAATCATTGCCATACAATCATAAAGCTAATTTACTTTTCCTCGAACGCCAAGCCACAATGCAAAAGAATTTACAATAAGCTTAGATAAATACCAAACATTATTATCACCTACCGCAAAAGTTTTATCTTTACACAGAAATAAATAATAAATATTAATAAAACTTTTATAGTATTATGGCGTGCAACTAAAAGTTGACATTTCAACCTATTGTGTATGGCCCATTAACAAGAAACGATAGTCCCCGTATGCAAAAATCAGAGAGGAATAGCAACCCTAGTGGACAAAAGTTGAAGTTCGTGGAAGTGTTAATCGCTGGGGGTTATCACTAGCACTTCCAAGCACTATCTATCACTCTTACCACACCCTCTTTCTCTCACTCTTTGCATCTTAGAAACCGCAGGAGGCGCTACCACCACCAATGCATATTCTTCTATCAAAATATCATTTTAAAAAAAAAAAACTTTTTTTGCTTTTCGCTTTTTTTTTTTTTTTTCGTCTTCTTCTTTAAGATAAAATAAAAATAAGTAATAGAAAGGATGTCACTCGGCGGTAAGCCTATTGTAATAGACAGATCCACCGTCAAAACTTAGCTCCGCCCACCTGACATTCGGCGTGGCATCTCTTCGAACATCAAACGCAGTTTAATTAATCAAATAAGAGTTAATTAATTAAAAAGTTCGCAGAAAAATAAATAAAACGCCCGAGTTGGATTTCAAAGTGAAAAGTCATCAGCTTAACATCTCTCCACACGTTACCACCAGGCTCGCTCTCTCTGGCATACCCCCCCTCCTTCCCTGGTGTTGGTGTGAAAACGAGAGCAGGGGACAACAACCTCCTCCTCTTAATTCATAACGCAGGTGCAGCCATATACACACGAGTTAACTTTTTTTTCCTGAAAAAATTTTCATCTACATACACGTACAAAAAAATTTCTTTTAAAAAAAAAGAAAAGAAAAAAAAATGCATAATCCTTAAGTTGTGCACCTTCTCATTCCCTTTTAACTCTCATGTATTGAAAAGAAGTGGTAGTGGTTCAAAGTGTTTGTTAGCATTCAAAAGCGAAAAGAGAGTGGCAGGTGTGATCGATCCGTTTTCTTTAAGTGAGGTGAATGAGGCTAATTTAACTTCCACTATCACCTCCCACACACATTTAACTCCTACACCGACCTCCGGTATGACTATTCACACCTCACAATCCAATTCGGTACCATTTAGAAATTAACCTCTCTCTCTCTCTCTCTTTTTCTCCGAGCCATGCTCTTAGTCGTTCCATCTTTCTTCTCATTTAACTTGATCGTCAATTGAGGTAAACCCTTTAATACCGCCTTCAACCTCGCTCATTCATCTAAGCTTAATTACTCGCCCTTGATTGATTAATGTAATGTGACACCTCCTCCCCCCCTACTTTAACAAATCCGTTCTTATCTCCCCCCTATCATTGAAAAACCACATTACTCTCACTTACGGTCCGAAACTTAGATATGATTCAATTAGTAATAACGAGTGTACTATACCAGCCTTATTCAATAAGCCAACGCGACTAATTTTTCAAATTTGAGCATCGAAACCCAACTATATTATAGCAATTTAAGACGAAAATAAATAAAAGAAATTATGTATGGATTAGAAGAAATAGATAAACGGTAAATGTATAGTTATTTATAAAACAAAATTTCAATTTTTAAAATGTCTTTCAATTATTGGAATTTTTTATTTTATTAAAAAAGTAAAAAAATAAAAAATAAACAAACATAATAAAATTCATGTACTGTCAGTACATGTATTAACCTGGATCTCAAGTGTGACTATAGTGTCTCTCTGTACCGGTACATGTATTATTATGATTCAATCTAACAGTAATAATTATTTTATAAAAGTTATTTTAATCTCAATCAATTTTTTCTTTATAAAAATGGAGAGATAAGTCCCCCCCCCCCCCTTCCGCTTTTCTTTTCTTTTGTTATCATTTGACTAATAATTCTTTTTGTATCGCTTTTGTGTTGTATATAAACTTCAATTTCCAAATTTCTATTGCGTTAAGTGCAACAAATTTGAATCACAATAGCCAATTTCTCTGTACTCGTTAATCTTGAGGTAATTAAATCAAAAAACAATTTATAACCATCGATTCCCATTCAATCTGAAAGTATTACAATCCCGTTCCATTATCCGAACATGTGTCAACCCCCGCTCTTACCACTCCCATCTCGAACAGAGAAAGCAATGAGATTGCTTTTATTATTGCTTTATCTATCGAAAATGGAATATAAAAAAAAAATACCGTAAGTAAATTGAGATGCGACCACTAGTGGATTTCAATAATACGCCGTAATTAGCTTGTCAAATAGAATTACATTACATCGCGTTCATAAAGTGTAGTGCCAAAGTCTATAACATATACTGTAAATACGAGTAATAGAAATGATGCAAAAGATGCTGAACATCATAAATGAAATACCAAACCAAAATTATGCAAAAGATGCTGAACATCATAAATGAAATACCAAACCAAAATTATGCGTTCGCAGTTTTATTTTATTTACAGTATTATTAATTTAACATTAGTCTTCGAATTCGTCGTCTGTTCTGTCAATTAAGTGTGAGGTTGCTGGAGCCAAGCAGTCTGCAGTTTTCAAGCCCACTTCCACTTCCTCCTCCCACGTCCCGCCTTTTCTTTATTTAAACTTATAGCATCATCCTCCCCCCTCCCTTGCATTTTTTCTCATTTTTTTTTTTACTTTTTCGCAGATTAAACAGAATGTGAAAACGCGGTCGATGGATAAACAACAGAAGAAAAAGGAGAAAAAAAAAATATAACAGAAACTACCTCTCTTTTTTATTTAAGTCAGACAACAGAGGTCGGTACAGTATATTGGATGGGGGGAGTAGAGTTGGAACGGAGCCACTGATGGCGATAGATATACAAATTTAAAGCTCCGTTCGATATCACAACATTTCACGTGCATAACCTCCTATATCCCACTTCATCGTAAATATCTCCCTTTCAGCGCGCGCAATAACATTTAAATAATAAAAAATAAATAAATTAAAACTAAAAAATTATTGTTTTAAACTTGCTCTAAATTTATTCTCAACGTAAAGTTATAAAGTCTCTATTGGGAATGACTAGAAACAAAGTTCAAAATGTAATGCTTAATGTTAAAGGAAAAGTTACGTGTTATTATATTTTAACAGATGTCATATGAAAATAGCTTTACAAAAAAAAAAAACCCCCCTATTTTTTTTTTTATATGTTTCTAAGTCAGCGAAATATTTTAGGAACCGTTTTTATGATTTTCTTTCCCTCGCCAGGATTATAACTTACTTGTAGCTTCAAAGCGCAACGGAGAGTCGAACTGAGGTTCCGTAGACTCATAACGCGAGGCGAGCCGGGCGTATGTGGCGACGCCAAAGTTACGTAACATAAGGTTACTAAGGTGACGACAGTGAACGCGTTAATATTAACCTTGAACAAAATAACAAATAAATGTAACAAGCGAGAGAGAGTTAACTTGAAAGAGATTGTAAATTTGCGTTGATAAGAGAAACCTGAGCTTTGTAAACATAACTAGAGGGCGTTGCAAGCGCAGTGAAAATTTTTGTGGGGAAATTGGGAGGAAAATTCGCAGTAAATAAAATAGATGCGGTTTACAAAGCGAGTTAAAACGCAGGTAGAAGAAGAAAAATTGACAAACCGTTGGGTGGACGGCCGAATTAAACACACGGCCTCTTAATTCATAGTCTATTAGGCTCCCATTTAAGAGATAAGAAAAGATGAATAGCAACAAACACATCTTTCGAAAAACATGGTCTTCGCCCAACTCATTTTCATTTTAAATCACTAACTGACTTACTGAGTTAAATGAATAGATATTTTATAACAGATATTTTTCAAACGACTAGTTAAGCCAACAAGTCGTTTAAATGTAAAATATGCGATCGAAGAACCGGCCTTTTCTTACTGCGCACTCTCCTATTTCAAGGAACGGGTTCGAATCATCGCTTGCAGTATGCCAGAGTTGGGACAATTTATTGGAAATGCAGGCGCCACTAGTCTACCCTAAACCCTAATCTAAGCTCAGTTTCATCTAACTTTACCTTAGATGCCAAGATGACTGTTTTCGTTCAACCCTTAAGAACACAAATCAATGAGATATAACTTTTTTTTTTTTTCTCCCTAAAACTGCGTAAATTACTAAAACCGGCAAATGATTTTGATCGCTATTATTTATTTTAGTACTTTAGCTAATCCAAAATTTTAATAAAATAAAACAAAATACAGAATATATCAAAAATATCCCCCACATGCAGTTACTAATTCTAAAGTAAGCTCAAAGTAAGCTAATGTAAGTTCATTCGCAAAAGCATGAACATTTTAAACAACAATAATAGTAAGATGGGTCCAACTGCATACAGTACTTTCCATAACCATTGCATTGACTTTACCCATTGTTATTCGTATTTAATCGTAGATTTGACACCTTACCGGCAGTGAGGTATTTTGGGACAATTTGTTAGAAATATATTTTATACTAATCAGATCGAGACGTGTTCATTACATTGTAGTCTATTTGGCGAAAACGATTGTATACATGTATATTTATTTTAAATCGCTGTTTGTTATTTTTGACGCTTCGTTGTTTGTGGGCAATTGTCTAAATTAATTCATCAAACTCTGCCTATGGTGACAAATTTAAAGCTAAAGAAAACGTTCATTTTCTAGTATTGGGCAGGAAAAAAATGATTTTCTAAAATCGTGTGCACTGTACAGTACATGTATTACTGTATCTATAGTGGTGACTTACATTGCGCAAGAATCTTATAAACGTGTGATGATGACTTTAAATTGAAATTCTCATTATGGAGTTCTAAACAAGTCTAACATAATTATAATTTTTTAAAGATCTTCTGGGTGAGACAGTAAAATCCTAAGACAAATCAGTAACAAGAAATTTATCAAACAAACTAGATATCGTTTTAATTCACGCTGCTCAGCACCTCGTATTTTAAATTTCATATTTTTCATAAAATATTTTTGAATTCTTTCGGAATTTTATATTTTTGGAAAATAGCATTTTCTGCAAAACATCAAAAAAAAAATAAATAATTGCTCAATTGCAAATAACGGTTGATAAGACGATTTGTTGATTTCAACAGTTAGAATCTATTAACCTATGAGGCCATTATGGCTTTTATTTACATTTGCGCGAGTTCTACTCTCTTATATTTCGAGTTGCGATATTTTACAAACGCCCTGCACTTTTAATTTCTAAAAACTTACTTTGAACTACAAGACGCACCTCTAATTTATGGGACGATTTCCAGAATATAAAGAATTTTTTGATTTTTTAATACTGTACTTTTTAACCAAATGTTTGCTTTGGGCCATGCGACGCATCCCAATTTTTAACTACATTTTTTATAGTCTTATAGTCCCAAAAATACGGTAGTTAGGCAAAAGTAATTTTAATGAAGTACTGTATGCTTAACCATAACATTCAAAATCTGTAAGTACAATGCAATGGTACATGACATTTTAACTCTACATCATAACTGCAAGTTCGGTCCCGCAAACAATTATTTTTAAGAAATTTAATATACAGTACTGTAATTATTCTAATTTAACATTTATACAATAATTAAAACTTTGAATTATCTTATAAAATGTTAAAAATATGGTTAGAAAAGTTTTAGAATGAATTTCTATGCAGATACATTTCTGTAAGCAATAATTTTTTTTGATCTAAACATTTTCCACCGGGGCTACTCTAATGATTTTTAAATCCAAATACGGTACCGTAATTTCACAATAACGTTAATATAACAAGTAAAGTAGTAACGTTAGACGTCTACTTCCTATTAATTCATTTAAATAAATAGCGTGGAACCATTTTGTAGGAAGCCGAAAGTAGCAAAGCAGAAGAATAAATAACGTGCGCAACTATGTTGTTAGGTAATGAAGTGCGATGTAAGAGGAGACTTAGTTAACGAAGCGCGGAGCCACACTGACCGCATATTTCAAATTACAAAATATGGTGTTCATTTGGATTCCCCATGCGAACCTACCCTACCTCCCCTTGATATTCTTCTCTCCTCCTCGTTCCCCCCACGGTAAGGTGTCTGGTTAACTAACCCAGTTGAAGCTGCGGCAGAAGGAACCACTATTATCACCGCAATCACCTCAACGCGCGCGCCAGCTTCGCAAAAACGATGAAAGAGGGAAAGAGATAAAAAAAAAATCTCCAAGCATTTTTACATATGGCGAATTATAATTTATTACAAACAAGTCATCAGGGATGTGAGGAAGAGTCAGTTAAGAGGAGGTTGGCCCACCCAAACACAAACCAACGACTTCGAAAAACCTTAAATTATTTTTACCCCTCTTTAAAAAATGTTCCACCTTCTCAGTCTCTCTTTAGCCCACACCTTTCCCCTTATCCCGATCCCTCATCCTACACTACGGTACATGTACACCTTTTCCTCCACTTCAAAAAAAAAAAAAACAACTCTTCGCATTTGGATTCATTATCACATAAACTCGGAGCCTGCAATTATTCAATGAAGGTGAAGGGGAATTTGACAACACTGCCGTGTATGTGTGATGGGAGACGACAGCATTCCCCTCCCACCCCCTCTCGCTTTAACATTTTTTTCTTTAAACTACCCCTAAACTTAAATATAAAAAAACAATACAAACGGAGAAGACGATATGATTTAATTACTTTTAAACTTGTTGTTTTTCTTTCTTAAGTTTTTTTTTTTTCCTCCTTCTTTTTCTTTTTCTTCTTTTTTTTTTTTTTTTATGAATAAAAATAAAACATCAAGAATTTTTCCTCTTCCATTTTCTTCTTATTTTTGTAATATAAAGTGATCACCTGCCTGTCTACACCGAACACGTCAGTTATTTAAAGAAGAATGCGAATCGCTTTCTCCATTTGTTATCACTAAATTAATCTGCTGCCACCAAACACCGGCACGTGCGAAGGTTACGCTAGCTGACCCCAACGACCCCAAATAATAATATCATCTTACACAAATTATTCAGAATTTGGCAAGCTAAATATGCAATTAAACGTAAACTTTTCAATAAATTACGGTAATGACAAGTCATAAGCAATAATAAAAAAAAAATTGTTTAAAGATAAAATTTCAAGAATTGGAAAGAAATGTTTTTTTTTTTTTAATTAAATTGTCGGTATAATATGGTGTAAAAACTTTGGCGCCAAAATTCCAAATCTGAGTTTGAAATTGTAGATGAATGGCTTATAATTTAAGGACTAAACGTAAATTAAAAAAAAAAATTTCCATTATGTTCCACCATAAATAATACATTTCATGTTATACATTCCTGTGTATATTTAATTTAAATTCAGAAATATAAAAAAAAAACACTAAGTTTATCCGTAAAATATTGAAAATTTGCCACTTCTTGCAAAATCTTAATAGCAAATCAATAATTAGCTGTTAAACCTAATAGTTATCGTATTTTACTTTTCAAACAAGTAATTTGAATTCAATTTGATTCCTGATAAAAGGAAATTGAATAGATATTTAAAATAAACCATTACGCTATGTAATTGACCAAAACTACATTGCGTTTGACCCCAAAATAATCAGGATATAATTTTAAAAATTAAGTATTAAAGATATTGTGGCTTACCTACGCATTCGTTGGCTTCTTTAGTAGTGGCCCTTCCCCAGGGTCTGTCGAAATGAAACGGTTTGCACTTTTCGCAATCTCGTCCGGCGGTGTTGTGTTTACATTCGCACACCAGCAACCCTTCCCGATTTGTAATGCAACGTGACGCGTGACCGTTACACTTGCAACGTCCCCCCACTGTAAAGTCGGAAATAGAGTAATACAAGTGCGAGCCTTGATCTTTAATTTGTGGTTGAGGAACGCCGGAAGTGAGGGATGCTGAAGTTAGGGAATCATTGTCCGTGTTCGAAGACCGTGGTGAGGTTTGTTGGGACGGAATTAAGGATGTAATTAACGGTAACCCCGAATGTCGATGCAAAACAATTTTAATATCAGTAGCAGTGATCCAATCCTGCAGCACTGGACTGTTGTCAAAGTCAACAGCCGACGGTCTTCCCTCCAGTGTACTAAAAGCGATACGTCCTCCGGTAGAAATCGAGTCGATGGGTAAACTACTATCTGAATTTCCATTCAAACTGATGCTGTTATAAGAGAGGGTACTTGCGGTGCTTGAATAACCATTACCTGGGCTTCCATTTCCGTTTACCGGGTTAAAACTTTCTAAACATAACGGTTCTTGTTCATTAGCTTTGGTGATTTGCGCACGCGTGGGTCTACCGTACATTTTTTTGCATTGACTGGAATAGTATTGGAACGGTTGCCAACTCTTACCGTAATCCATGCTTTTGTAAATGGCCATCGACTCGGGTCTAGGAGCGCAGAATTGCATACTTATGTAAGTTAATTCATACTTCTTTCCTAAGGATAAGGTCAACGTGACGTTATTTGCTAAATTAGGGTTGTAGAGTTGAGCTTCGCTAACGGCAGGAGCAGATCCAGAAGAAGCCGGTTGGTCCGATAGGAGACTATTAGGAGTTAACGGTTCGGAATTCCAACACGTGACGTTATTCAGGTTATGCAGATCTGTTAGAAACGAAGCGGGGTGTCGTCGTTTGGGCTGAGAAGCGTCACAAATGAAGCAAACGCTACGATGAGCCGGGGCTGGAACAAAAACAGAGGCCTGGTCCAAACTCAACAGGTCCGAAGGAGGAGTAGTAGAAGCGGTTTGGGGCGCAGAGAGCGAGCAATAACGACTTCGAGGTGTTCCACAGGTGCTCGAAGCCTTTACCTCTTTCCCAAAAGCCGCGTTAACGAAATCGGGAGTGCAACGCCGGGGATTACCCATCTCGTCGAAACACGGGTCGGGAGGATTTTGTTGGGCGGCGAATAGGCCGATATAAGATGCCTGGACGCTGGTTTCGAAGAGGATTAGAAAAGTAAGAAGTTGGAAGGAGCCACGTGACAGCCTACGACGACTCATAGCGACGGCGAGAGAGGATGACAGCGGCGAAAGATGAGTCGTATGCGGCTGCTGTTGGAACAGCGGCGGCGAAGAAGAAGAACAACAACGATGCTGCGGATCGACCACAATACACTCTGAGCCGAGAAATCTCTCTTCACGCACAGCCCAACATAATTCACTCTTGCGGGAGACACACGAGCATGCGCACTTCGACTTTTCTTATCCCTTTTCTCACCTAGCAAAAAATATATTAAAAAACAAATTTTTATTACATTTTTAGTATAGAATAACGTTATTTAGACTGATAAATAAAAATTTAAATGAGTATGTTATACAAATAATAATTTCTTCTCATTTTCAAAAAAAAAAAAAAAAAAACAGTTTTCCAATTTAAAAAAAAAAAGTTTAAAAAATAAACAATATTTTAATTTTTGTGGAGAAAAAATGCCTCATCGAATGCATTACCCTTTGACGTTAAAAATTATTTATGTTTGCAATGAAAACATGTCAAACTTTTAAGTAAAGCCCAGAAAACTCTTCAAGACAGTCATCAAACTAAAAAATAAATAATGGAAAAGTGCAAAGATAACAAATTCTCTAAGTGGTAAAACAAATAGGTTAACACAGTTTAAAAATAAAAATTGTTTTTTACGATTTCTGACGATTGCAAAAGGTGTATCGATGCACTTTTCACTCAAAGCATATTTATAAATAGAACTTATACCGTTTTTTTAGTCCGTACTTAAGACGTGTATAAACTTATTTCCTTCAAGAGTGTGCGGAGTGAGACGGAGACGAGGTTCGGCCTGTGGTCTAAACGGTGGCAAAGTAAAGTCTTATAAAGCTGGCTTCTGCAGTTGGAACTCAAAATGTTGGGTCTACACCGTGTCAGTCAATGGCTAAAGATGAGAAGAGAGAATTTACTTCGAATTTATTTGGACACGGTGGCTTTAACAATAATAAAATGAGACGTGAATGGGCGGATCTACAGATGCAATTATAAAGCAAAGAGGCTTCTTTATTCCGTTCACCCCCTCTCTCCCACTCATTCACCGCTTTTCAATTTTAAGGGGAAGGTGGTGGAGGGAGAAAGATCATCGCATGGGTATTGGTAGAATATGGATCAATCGAATTAACCGAAACCAAACCCCTTTCAAATTACCCTCAACTCGAACATAGGTGCGCGCAAGCTATTCATTGCCGCTTGCCAACCTATACTAACGCCATCTAACGACATTTCCACGCATTTACTGATTGATTGAATTTATCGGCACCCATAGTCATCTGCAACGGGAGAATCGAAACTGTGAACCTCGGAATTTTTTATAACAACTCAAAAACAATGCAACTTAAAACTTAATTATTAAAATAATTTAAAAAGTTTGAAAATATATACAGTATAAGTATTAAATTGTCAAAAATTAAAAATCGGCAATACAGTACATCTGTTATACTCCGAGTAATATGTTACGGTAGAACCTCGAGTAGTATTACATTCTTAATTTATTTTTATTGAATAATTTTAATACTGTAACAATAATTTTAAAAACTTTCAACTGTAAATGGGTAGCCTACAACTGTTTTTTTTTTTATATAAAAAAAAAATCCATGAATGCCCGCAAATACATTGAAGTACTACTGATAAAAAAAAAAAGCAATGCCAGCCTGGCATGCAACTTATTCAACTTTATTTATTTTGAATTTTTATATATACCGGTTATTATACTTATTTTTTATAGTTTTGAAAGTTTGCATAAAATTATACATGTATTTTAAAAAAAACAATTTGTTCAATTATTTAAGATTATACTGTATTTTCAAAACGGTTATCTCTTTTCTGCTGCTGCAATACCGGTACGTTATTCGTTCGGTTAGGATTTAGGAAATGATACACTTTAAACAACGCTTACCTTAATTATTTTAGTGCAAACATAATAGTTATTGAAAAAAAAAAAAAACTTCTTCCATATTGAATAAATAGTATAAAACTGTCAGCAGCATGATCTGCGAATAAAAATATACTCGCAGAAAAAGCAAATCAAAACTCTGCGTACAGGACGCTCACTACCACACATGATATTCAACTTCTGGAGAAATAAAAATGACTCAAACTTTTATTATTGATTGAACAATCATTTCCTTATTATTTAAAAATTATTTATTTAATTTTATCAACGAAATTGCGATATGGTATACGTTAGTCATACTGTAGATAATCACAATAAATCATCAATGAAAAATAACTAAAAATATTAATATTTTACTTTAATAAACTTTTCTTTTTGGATGTTTCTAGGCGATCAGCCATTAAAAAAAGTTCGAAAAATAAAGCTATAAATTTTTATTGCAATTTTATAAATTGATTTAAAAAAATCTTTCAATTATCATCACTCTGATAATAACTTTGAATATTGATTGCAACCCATGAACAATTTCATGTTTATTTTAATGCCCCATAAAAATAATTGTTAATAGCATAATTTTGTCAGTGTTTAAAATTAATATTAAAGCAACCGGTTCAACAACTTTTTTAATATGGTAAAAGCACTGCCCATGGTTTGCGTTTAATTGCAAACAGTCCGTTATTATAAAAATAATAAAACCATACCGGTATTACAGAAGCAGGAAAAAATTTTCAGAAAAATGTTTGGTGTAACACCAAACCATTAAAAAATAAAATAAATAATCGTATAGTGTTTTCATTAGGTTTTAATTTCACTTACCCAGAACACACTTAAAAAAAAAAAAAACTTCACTCTAACTTTTGTCTTCAAAGAGTACAATGTTATGAAATCCATAATTTTCAAAAAAAATAAACAAATTATTGTAACCTAACACCATTGATTTAAAACTAGTACCGTACCTAACTTTTTCTTTCCATAATTAAAGTAACCATAATATTATCTTGAGTTGTTTTATCAACAGCCATATTCCAAAATGATTTATATAAATTGGAACTAAAAATCCATATAATTCAAATGGAAAAAATAACAACTAAGTTAAAAATAATGAAAGCTAGGTAAATTGCCAATGTGTCTTCAGACGACAAATAATTAAAAATATACGGTGGAGTTGGTTTTTTAAGAGCATTGCATATTATAGCAAACACACGTTGCACGCAAGCAATGCCAATATGTCATACCCAAAAGTCGCTAGGGGCAGCTGCACTTGAGAGTAGTGGCATCACAACCAAATTTGTGGCATAAACTTTTTCAGCCAGCAATATTAATTTTAATTTCTATAATCACATTTAATTTCCAAAGCTCTCAACGAGAAATCACATGAATTTTAAACTCTAACACGCCTTTAATAAATAAATTGCAAATTAAATTTCAACCTTACTCTTATATAGCCTAATTATTATACTGCATATTATTAATAATTACCTATTTCAATCTGCTTCCATCTCTTTTTCCACAAATATCTCTGCATATGCCCTTCCATTTTCAACGTTTTCCTGAAAATGTAAACAACAGTCGTTAAATTAAAGAAATAAAAATTGTTGATGAAATGCTTAAAACTTAATTATTGATTGCTGTGTTGTGTTTACAAAACAAAAATAACAGCTTAATAATATTATGTTCTATCGAGTTTACTATGAACTAAATATGTACTATAAGCTTTAATACATGTAGTGGTATAGTATAATAAAATAGTAGAGTACAGTACAGTATTAACACTTTAAACGCACTGCTATATCTCTTCCTTTTTTTTTTTTTTTTTATCGCTCACTCATTTTCCAGCAAATTTTTAAAATTATTTTATATATTAAGATACTTTTGCAATTTCTTTCTTCTACCATAGGTGCACAATTTCCCTTTTTATGTCATTTGAAAATTTGGCTTTTATATTAAAGGGGTGCCCCTTTTTTTTCCCCCCGTTAAAATGTGAACACCATCGCGCCATCTGCTGTTCGTGTCATGCATCTTGTTTTCTGCGCAGAATTTAAACAAATAAATAAACTGATTAGAAGATGAGCACCACCACAATCAGTCATTATAAATACAGTACAGTATCAGTGATGTTGCCCTAAAAAACCTCAATATTATATTATTGATCTTTGCCGATACGACATGCATGCTAAAAATGCATAACAGTACAGTATTAAATTATGGCAAGATATGGAATTCAAAATGTGCACCAAAATTAAATTTTATTTAAGTGCCGGTATAGTGTTTCAAACCAGCGATAGATGGCAGCACCAAATTCCGCTTCTATTGACTTCTAACTACTGTAGTACATGTACCGTACACTAAAGAAAACTCCTTCACCCTGCATCCAACCATGCAACGCCTCCAGACTCCAGTTACAAACGTTCTCTGTTGCAACCTTCGGTCCTTCGACCATGCATCGCGGTTCCCTAAAATCGCGATGCATGGTCGAAGGTTGTAACAAAAATAATTATTATTACCTCATAAATGTCAAAAATTTCCATTTGTCAAAGTCATTTGAAAATATCCAATTATGGTCAAACGAGCGTGGTGTTTTTCTTTTTTTTAAATATCACAAACTTTAAAACTGCATTAACATTTTACACCTTTAATAAAATTTTAGTTACTACAGCATAACAAAACTTCGATGATGACACAGTATTGTTCTGGTCCAAACCTTAAAATATATTGCACCCTTAAAAAAAATTCAATATGTTTATGCACCTTTTAATGCCGAATCAAATGAAAACAATGAAGTTGTTACATAAAACAATTTATAACTCAGAAACTGCCGATTTCATCAACTTGATTTTGTTTCATTGGATTCAGCAATAAAAACACATTTAAAAAATGACACCCCACATGCTTAGACTATAATAATTATTGTACCTAAAGCTAACCTACCTCCCTCTCTCCCCTCCCCCCCTATTAATACCAAAAAATGGTGTTGGGCGCATAGCAGAACGTCGTGAACTTAATTTGAGAAAGATCTCTAGTAAAGGAAAGCTAATGTGGACGACCAAACTGCCGTTCTAATGTAACAGCCAAAATTGGTTCTACGATAGCGAACAGAAGTGTGGTTTTTGAAGGCACGAGTGGATGAAGGATACAGTAAAACCCCGATAATCCTAATCCCTATACAGTACTGTACATGTAATCCGAAAACCTGCATAATCGAAATAGGCCTTCCAAAAAGGAGAAAACAGAAAATTATTACATCTAAATGTCACATTTTTCGCTGTTCATTGATCGATCCATAAAACATAGTTATGCATGTACAGGACAGTACTAGACTTGTGATTAAGCCCACACATTGTCTTTTGAAAAAAAAATCGTTAGAATTACTAGGGTTCCACTGCACCGGTGCAGCTAATTTAAAATACACTTATTATTTTCTCACAAAATTTTATTTCTGTACTGTATTTATTTAAATGTATTTTAGTTTCATCGCGTCTGGGGACAAAATTGTTCAAAATACATACTAGAAGTCAGTTATTGACGTCCAATATAGTCAGTCGCATACATAACACCTTACGAGCAGCAACAAGTAGCTAACTCTAAAAAAAAAGAAATCATAATGCAGCAGCACACTTGCTATAGCGTAAACGCCCATCAATAAAGTACGGTACGATCTGGCTAGTCTACAGAACACATAGCGCCATCTGTAGGCGAAATATAGACCTAGATGGCGCTATCTTCAACTTTCATGTTTATCACCGTTTTCGATTTCCTGTAAATCATGTGACCGGAAACCACATCAACGAATACAGAACATTTACATAGAGCACGGCATGATATCCGAAACAAAACGAAGTGTGAATTAGAGGTGCTGAGAGTCGGTGGGGTGGCCAGCGATTAATATGATGAATGCGTCCCTAGCGCCAACTGAGCCTAACCCTGAATTACGCGAACCAGGAGCATTACAACTCTCTTTAAGAACACATCTATAGGAAATCGATATTTAGATGAAGAGACTCCATTAATTCTCGTTCTTCTAAATGACTCTATCCATTTCAATTTAAAAGCAGTGACGTCACCTTCTCTATCGCCATTTGAACAAAGAAATTGGAGGGGGAGATGGTAGGAGAGTAGAAAAGCTGGGGGAATGAAGGGAGGAAAAAAGTACTATAGATAGAAAAGAGATGAAAAGCAAAAAGGGAGGGGGGGGGGATGGTAAAAGATGAAATTAAAATAGTAAAAAGCTCGCTAATTAATAACTGGCTAAAAGTCGTTGAAAACATATGTTTGGGCTATGCGCCTGCGTAGTTCCGTGCGAATTACTATTTAAAATGAAGTAGAAAATGTAAACGAAGGGTCATCGAGCACACGACAGCAGCTGCTACACTACCGCATTACGTTTGCATTGCAAAGGAGAAAAGAAGCAAAATGCTGCGTCACATTTACCGCCATTCAAACAAATTTTTACAGAAACCAAAAAAAAAAAAAAAGAGAGAGAGAGAAAAATTAATTAATTTATCCATTTGAAACAGTGTACTTTTTATACGCGTACAGTTCTCTAAATACATTTTAATGCTATTATCAAGACCCATTTAATCTCTCTAACTAATAAGCGTAATTTTTTTTATACCTGTCGTCATAGTTACACGGAATCCGAATACGCATATTCATAATTATTATTTCTCAAAATTATCATTTTTTAAAAGCGAACTTATAAATAAAAGTAGTCATTAAAAATGGTGCCGAATTAATTTTAAGTTGATTAAAATATTAGCCTACTGTACATTATTTTATACAATGGTAATTAAAAATGCTCGCATTAAGAAAAAAATAAACGTTTTATTTAGCTACGATGATAAAATCTACCGTTTCTTTATGTAGAACCAGATTTACACTCTTTTCGAGCCCTATACCCACTACATGCAGTATACACGGTTTACCGAAAAAGAAAAAAACCCCGAACCCAATAGAATGTAGGGCCTACAGTCAGTATACTCATTTACTATGCGCAGCTTCGATTACAACTTAATCAAATTTGTCCCATGGATGCACACGTGACGTCGATTTTTAAGTGCTACCGGTGCAGCCCATAAACAGTAAAAAAAAAATAGTTACCCTACTACAGTATTATAGTAGGCTATACAGAACATTTAAATAGTTTTAGGTTGAATAACATTTGGAATTTATTTCGCTTGTTAAAGTTTAGCTCGCTTTTTTCATTACAACAAGGGAATTTTTCTTCAGTATATGGCGGAAATTGTAATAATTATTATAATGATCGCTATCGGATCGTTGAATAACGTATAGATAAGTCTTCAATTATACTATCTGTCTATCAAGAAATTTTATTATTAACTATTTTCTTCGTAAATTAGTCGTTTGTGGCACGGAATATATTAATAATATAGAAGAAAATAATTAGAAATCGGTGGCAGCTCCTACGTGTCTTTCCTCGTATCCAACAGATTTCTTTTAATCCGCAGAAAAACACCTCCAAGGTGATCGAAAATTCATGCCATATAAGCTATGTATACAAAATGCACTTATAGATTTCCCTCAAATCTTTCCCAGCCTACAGCTATAATTTTAAATTTACAAATTATTTAAATATTCCTTCCCATACTTCCGGTTCTATTTTTGTGCGCGAAAAAACGTGTAACGGCTAAACCCATTAGCAAACTATACCGGTCTTTTTTTCCCACTTATTGAAAATCAACGAAGAACGTTATATATTTACTAGTTTATTTATTTTCGAATTAAGGAAAAAATTAAACGTAATTTCTGTCGATCAGAGAAATTTAAGCGCAAGTATTTTATTACCGTTAAGTAATTTGAGAAGTCTAAACTCAATTTATTACACGCCGGTAAATCTTAATTTAATCGAAGAATGATGCTCCATCAGTTTATAAAAAAAATGCAAAGGAAAAAGCTTGAACCAAAATTAAATTTATGAAGAAATTATTAAAATCTTGGCCCCCAGCTTAAGTCCAGCCCTAGGTGGCGATGTAAAACTATTTCTTTTTTAAATACCACTTAATTCCCAATCTCTTACTATAATCGGATTAAACAGTATTCAAAATGGCGATTCTTTATTTGTGGCATCGGCTTACACTAAAAATACTAATACTACTTGTACGCCCCCTACTTTGCATTTCGACTCGAACGCAGATCCCCGCACTACGCTACTGAAAAATGCCGAACAAACTTTTCTTAAATACAAAAACCTCAGCAAAAACCCAAATTAATTAAAAAGTTGCCAATGAATCGAGGCTGGTTAGGTGCGCGAGTCCACCCGAAAACTCAGTCAGCGAAATCTAAGGTGGTGAACGCCCTCTACCAGTTCTCTTGCGTCTGTTAAATAATCGATGAAAACGTTTGAGTGAGACACTGCGAGCCTATTCCATTGATAAGACCAAGGGAGATAGCTCCGGCGCCTGGGTCACTGTCCTTTATACCTTCCTTCACCATACCTCAAAGGTCCTCATCTCCTTCCCCCTCACCCCCACCCTTTCATTCCTCCAATCGATCAATTATCAAATATATCGATTTTTCTATCTCGATAGAGCTTGTAGTCGCGGTTAGGTGTGAAAGTGCGAGTGGAAGACGTGGCCAAGGTAGGTTGGGCCACAAAAGTGTTGTTGGTCTCATGTATCGATTTGGTTGGGGGTGAATGAGTTCGAGAGGGAGGGAGGGTGAAGAACAGGGGGGAGGAAGGAAAAAGAGTGGGGGAATTGGGGGAAAGTAGAATTAAGGGAAAGGGTGGGGAATGAAAATGAAAGAAGGGGGAAGATGCAACCTGACGTAGAAACTCAATAAACTCAAAATTATGTAACCGATTACGTTGATGGAATTAAATTCAGCTTTTCCTACCATCTAAAAAAGCAAAAAAAAAAAAAATAGCGGAAAGAGAGAAAGAAATAAACATTTTGTGATGATAAAACAAAAACAAAAAACAACACGAAATTGAAAAGGTAATAAAATCAGCACTTTTCATATTTACTCCCGAGACATTTTCGTGTAGATTCTATCAATTTAATTAACTGCGGTTTGAAAAGTAATTGACAATGGCAGATATGACGTCACGGCTCACTTCTTTGTTCTAAGTTACTTTCAACCATTGCAACACGGCCCCAAACAACAACAACAACAGAGGAGAAGGAGAAAAAAAAATCTTTAATCTAAAATGAAAATCCAGAGCCGCCGCCGCCAAAAATAAAAGAGGAAATGAAACGTGTCGTTCGCTTTTAATATCATATTAAATTTCCTTTCACATCTCCAAAAATCGATCAACCACCGACACCACCGCCAGAGGGCGTGGTTTGGTGCTGATTTTTGCCTCTCACTTTCTCTCTCTCTCTCTCCTTACTATTATAGCATCGCTACTACCCCTGTCACTTATTTCGAAAGGAAATGGAAGCGAAAAAAAAAATTCAATTTTAAACGAAAATAAAATATTTCATATCGAAAAGTACTCGAATGACGTCATTCCTACGCTTAAAGTCCGAGTTATGCGGAGAAGTGTAAGTACGGAATAGGTGAGCGACGGTGCGGCTACTTTCTCCTGGGCTCGATAAAGGAATCAAGCGTCTTGAAGAGAGGAAGAGAGAGAGAGAGAGTGGTAGGGATGAAGAGGAAAAGAAGATGGCAACTAAAGATGGTCGCCTAGGCAACGCGCTACTCCTTCACTCCGCCGCTTATTATACACAAAAGAAATGGCTTCCGGCTCAGCTCGCTACAGCTCAGCATTTCAAGCCAGAACCAAGCGGCTGACTAAGCCATTAAGAGCCTAATAAATCCGTAACATTACTTCTTTTTTTGTTGCTTTCTTTCGTCTTCCTTTTCTCCGTCACCGTAGTAACTCTATACGCATTCGACGGCTTTTATTCGCTCACCTAATAATAATAATGATTAATAAATACGAGTTTAACCTTTTTCATCATCGTTTTAATTATTAGCGCGTTACGGAGATTTAAATATGGGTAAAAAAAAAAAAGCCAAAAACCACTTCCTGTGTTTCTAAAATATTCTTTTTAATAGCTTTTTATCTCTTGCATTTTAATGGATAAATGACGAAGACAGCAAATCAATAGCAATGGCGTGACATGTAACGCTATTGAATATGTAATGAAATATCAAAATAATTTAAATAAATAAATGAAATAAGCTGAAAATTGAAAATAACTTGAGATTTGCTTGTACATGTACACGCTTACTATACAATGGGCTTATTTCATATCAAACGCATAGAGGTTATTCATCTTTCTTTTTTTGAACACGTGCAAATGCGATAGCAACTGCGCGTGCTCAGTTTGGTCTTTTGCATTGACGTGAACATATCTACACCTCCTACTCCCCCCACCTTAAAAAAAATATATTTTGCCGGTTGAATTTCAATGAGGTGCCACATCGCTCACGTTAATTTGCACGTCCAACGAGCACTTTATATTGCTTAAAATTTACATAATACCGTGCGAAAAGTTCTTTCGCTATCAAAATCGCTTATATTCAGGGTATTTATATATAAATTAGTGTAAAAGTGAAAAAATGCGGTACTGCCCAATAATACTACAGTATACTTCTTAATAAAGCATCTTTATACAATTACTGGGCGCTGTATACATTTACTGCGTTATCGCTTTCACTGTAACAATTATTGCGCATATAATAATTATACTCGTATTTAATCAAGAAAAATTTTTTTTTTTCTTTCTTACATAACCATTAAATTGAAATAAGAATTTGTTTTACACATTTTAATTGGTTTTAACTAAATATAAAAAGTTCTTTGGAGTTTCTCAATAATTAAAATGCGGGGAGTTTTCCATGCGACCGGAACAAACACGAGAAGATATTTAAAAAAAAAAAAAAAAAAAAAAAAAATGAATTTTGAACTTTGTGAAATGTCACGTCACATGACCAAAGCGGCAGAGTCTGCGTTCAATTAAAAAAGGGTCACTCATGAAGATGATGACACATGCATCACGTGATTGAATCCAGTGACGTCACCAGAAAACGAAATGATAAATGTGGCTTTTGGAAGGAGGCAGATGTTAATCAATTTGAACGAAGGCGTCTTTTATATCTAACACCCTCCAGTCTATTTCTCTCCCTCCCTACACCCCCTTGGTCCTTCTCTTTTCACACACCCCCCCCCCCCCTCCCTTATCCTTCCCCACTATCCCTCTCGCTCTCTTTCTCCCATGTTCTTTCCTTTTGTTTCTATTCCATTTCATTAAAGCGTGGCAGCAAGAGCGGCGATGGCGGCAGCGTTGAGTCAGCAGCAGCGGAGGCAGCGAAGAGTACGAAGCAGACGACCGAACGAGAGAAGAGGGAGAAATTGATCGATCCAACACGTGTTACCCGGATGTAAGCTCCGCTTTCTATTGGTTCCAAGCTCTGTCACAGGCCGCCATTACAGCGCAAAACCACTACCAACACTAACGTGAAGATGTGAGAAAACGCTTGGAAAAAAATATAGTATACACTCTGCATTTCTACCTCTCTCTTCTCCTACTCATTTTCAATCCTAACTCCCAACTTTGAGTTACGTTTCTCAGCGTTATCTGTCATTCAGTGACGTTATAGGTGACGCCGCCGCTGCTGCTAGCGATGGTCTGGTGACGAGAGTATATACGGCTGCTTGCTTTTGCTTGTCTGACTGACTGTGCTGCCCCTGATTGCTTACCGTCCTTAGCTCCGTTCACACTCAAAGGTTGGCTTCCCTGCAGTGCGGATGATGGGATTCACACAATACACAGCACCGCTAGCCATTCACTTTTTCTTTGCTTTTTCTATTTCGTTTTCCAAAGACGGATTATAACCTCAAGGAAATTAATCGTAAGTAATTAATCCACTCAACATTTTATCTTTAATCCACGCTTATTACCTTTTTCTCTTAAATTATCTGGGAATGCTATTTATTTCTTTTTAATCAATGCATGAGCATGTTGAAATTATTTTAAATGAAAGCTTGTTTTCGTTATTTACTTTTCAATCAAAGTGTAATAAATAACTACCCTACTTAAATTTTTTTTCTCTTTGCTTTACAAAAAAAAAAAAAAAAAAAAAAAAAGGAAAAAACCATGCCTTTTCTTTTTTAAATGTGGATTGTAGTCAATGGCTGACATTCAAAATGGCGAAATAGCATGGGAAAGCATTTGGTATTATGACGTAATGATTGCACGCATTTCGATGATATAATAATTGCAAAAGCGACACCACCGGAGTCTTGCATATTGTGGCCCACCCCCACCCGACACTACCCACATTCATCATCTGAGCCAGTGAACCCACCCCTCCTCTTCCTTCATCCGTCCCTCCATCTCTATAAGCAAGCGAGTTGAGAAAAAGAGAGACGGCGAGATAGAGAGAAAGGGGCTTTGTATATTATGAAGAACAGAGAGGTCAACGCTCATTTGAGTGCCTCTGTCACTTCCTTTTTCCCATCGACTAATATCACAGCGCGTAGACTAATTCGTCTTTCTGCGCCTTCTTCCCTCCCACATACCCTCCCCCATCTCCATTCCTCAAATGTATATAAATGTTTACCAAATATGTAATCAGTTTGTACTCCGGACTCCTTTCCTTCGCTCCCCAAAACGGACGTTTTCAATTTTGCAATTTAGATCACAACGTCTACTTCCGGTTCACACTGCCATTGCTACGCACAATGTACGTTGTTTCAAGTTTCTAACCTCACTGTTGAGATAAGAAAAGATAGTACATGTATATATTTGCACCGTGGCTCCTCATTTATTTTCGCTAATAATCAAAAGAACGTCATTAACTTCCTATTACCAAGATGGTTTATTCCGTCTCTCTCTCTCTCAACTTAATATTTTTAATAAGTGAAAACAAGACACTAATCTTTTCGCCATCATTCAAATCTATTTTAATATAACTTAATACAAAGATGCTAAATTTAGCAGAATAAATCTCTACGCATGCGCGTGTGGTTGTTTTATCTCCTTGTATTGTATTAAAAAAAATATGTATAAGCTTAGTGTTTGCGCATGCTCCGTGCGTGTTTACTAGGAAAGAGTGGGTGGGTATATACTCCAGGGATGCAGCAGGGGAAACAGCAAACACGCCTTAGCCGCGTACGCATACAGAACACACAGTGTGGAGAAAGAATAAGGAAGTGGTTGCAGCGCTCTCTGGAGGATGAAGAGAGATCTCGGCTGGTAGGATGCTCAATTAGACGACTACAGCGACCCTCAGTATAATTAAACTCGGTAGACGACTGAAATGCGTCTTATTTGAATTCTTTACCACTCTCCCCACCCCCCCCCCCCCCTTTATTTTTTCTTCTTTACTTTAAAGCATGATAGCAGACGACACTCATGTACAAAACACACTACACTAAAGTACACAAACCGTTCAATAAATCGACCTAAATAGAGCGAGCGCAACCGTCTCCGAGACAAAAGCTTAACTCGGGCTAATAAGTCTTTAATTTCACTCGCCATTAAAAGAATGCAGTCTTCATAATTCATAACAACAAAAGCGCCGCCAAGCGAACACGTTGTAATATTAAGTTGTAAAAACACGCAATACATGTACCAAAAAAAAAAAAAAAGTGTTTTTGTGCATTATTACAATTGCACGAGCGAAATGTCATTTACTGTTTACCTACACGCGCGCTATATGCATTTTCTTGGCTTTTTACTAGTATTGCGCGTGTCATGGTTGCGGGTGCTGACGTAATAGAAGCAATATTAGTTCATAGAGCCCAAGGCTTCGAATCATTTCCTGCTATAAAATTTTTAATCTAATTCCTGCTTATGGCTTTTATGTCCTGCGAGTTGGGTTATCGCATTGGCCTGCTGAGCTACCATGACCACTAACGACCGACCCATCTCCTTCAAGCACATTCAGCCTATCAAACCAGCAAACAATAACCCTTATTGATTTTTCGTTAACTACAAAATAAAATACTAAAATAAAAAAAAGAGAGAGAAAAAAAAAAAAAAAACGCATGAAGGGAGAAAAAAAAATGAGAATTTTCTTCGTTTCATATAAAGAATGAGGTTTTTTTATGAGTTTTTCATTTCATCTCACGCGCGCGCATTCTATGTAAGCGCGTTAACGAATGAATAAAAATGGAATGAAGATGCTGGGTAAAAATGATTCACCGTACGTCATAATAAAATATAAGGTCGTTTCGGTTTCCATCATCGTTGGCATCAATAATATTTAAATGCTTACGGTAATTCAATCAATAATTCGGAGAGAAATGACCGGGTAATTTCGAGGAACTAATGCGTCTATAATGCATCGCTAATGTCAGATAAAGAAGCGTTATAGGGATCTAAATCTGCAGCTAACGTGTTTTCTGGCTTCTTTGCGAACCCAATCATATAAACGTAATCGAGAAGCCAGAGCGGAACTTTTCGACGAAGACGTATTGCTGCTGCTGCCGCCGCGTTTAAAAATCAATGAACTGAATTCTCTAAAGATGTCAGTTTCAGACGTCATTTCCATAAATTAATTGCGAACATAAGTTTAATTGAAAGGAATTTCTTTAATTGTTTAGTTGTTGAAGTGGAGACAATACCCCGAGAGCGATGAAAATGAGAAAAGTAAAACAAAAACATTCTTTCACAGAGAAAAAGCAAAACAGAAATTAATAATGAAAGCAAAAGACATGAAAGAATATTAATCAACAAATCTCTTCCACCACCCACACACTTTCCCGCCTCATTTTCTTCCTTTCCAACCCCATTGACGTCATCTCATTTCACCTCCACCTACGAACACCGTAAATGTATTTTTAACCGGGTACGGAACAAAATTCCGACACCCATATAATACCGACAACTCAAACTTTCAAAATACTGCACTGAAAATTATAATTTATGATACATTTAATATTTATTGCATTTTGACCCATTGGTGCTTTTGTTTCTTTGCAGACGTGTGAAAAACCTTCAATGAAAGCGGAGTACCGATACGTCACAGTTTGTCACGTGCCCTTATCATTCGGCTGTCCTGTCTATGTGGTTGTAGCACTGGACGGAGAACTGATAAGGGCATGTGAACAGACGCCTTCCACCGTTGGACATCAATTCAAATCATCAAAAGGACCACTCAAAAAAGACTTAATTATGTTTCACGAAACTACTATTCTGTGTAATTTCATTCAACTAACTCTCATTCAATCATATATATTTTTTTTTAAATCGCAGCCTCGCGTCAATTGATATTGTTAATTAATTATTTCCATTAATAATATAATGTAAACGTTATTATGTTTCCTTCTCAACTGCAGTTTGAGCGAGTGACCCTCTATTATTAAAGCGATTGCCATTTAACCTCCGCGTTAAGTGAGACGGGAATTTCACAACCTCTTTTATAAATTTTTATTTTAAAGTGATTTATGGCTGCTTACATCAGATAAAGCCCACTTAAAGTATGTTAACACGAACCTTAAAAATCGATCACATTGGGATCATGTAGTTTATTTTTTTTATTTAACGAGTGGAAGGATCAAGCAAAGTGGACCGGAGATATAAGCATTGTGCTGTTCGGCAGTCAAAGCTTTTTATCTTAATTGAATTCGGCATATTATCAATTATTTTAATTAAAAATACGATGAAGCGACGCTAATGAATGTCCGCGTATACAATTACATACGTTAGCTATATTAAATAACAATCCTAGAAAAGCTTTCAAAATATTACTATTATAGTACCGGTATCTTAAAAGATTGCGCATTGTAAACGATATAGTTTTTCTTAATTCTACATTGGCCTACCGTAATAATTATTTTTGATTTATAGAAGGCTTGTTTTAAATTTTATTCCTCATCTAAATTTCGTGTTTTTTTTAAACTATGCCTGAAATAATTATTATTTTGTTCGATAGATTGGCGTCTGTAATTAATTCTTTGAATTATTTTTTTCTTGTACAATTCTTATAAGCCGATAATATGTTCCCAATTTCAAATTGCAACTTGAGCTAGTTTTAGGAAGATTAGTTGCCATCCTCAACTAAACCAACTGTGATATCATTCAAACTTTGATACATTTCTCGGATTATTTAAGTTGCTGCTGATGCCATCACTACGAGTTCGACAGGATCTTCTCCTTAGAAAAATAATATAAATTACAAGAAAACTTATAAATACTACAATCTTTAATCCGAATCAACTCGACTTAGCGTCGCTCGTAGTCACCAGATAATAAACACCAAAATAAAATCCACTTACATAGTAGGTAGTGTATAAATAGTAAATAAAAATAATGTAGAACTTAATAGAAAATAATTATTACCGGTAGTTAAAACTTTATACGTGCCAGTAAATTAATTCGGCGCCCATACTATAAATATTGCTACTGTATTGAAATTTTATTTTAATTGCTTTTACTACAGTACTGTTTGGAGTATGTGATAGATGTTATTGTTTTCTATAATATTTCTATTCTTTTGCCTATATTTCTATATCAATGGCTAACACATCAAGTTCCAGTAAATAATCCAAGAAATCGATCAGAGCTCTACAAATCCCACGCGCCCTCAGGTTGCCATAGCCACAAATTACTTCTTCCTGGCGTCGAAACATTTTTCATTAAATTGAAGTTACTATACATTACTTAATTTTTAGAAAAGATTGTATAAAGTTTTAAGCGCCTAAAAAAGTTACTGCATTATAAGTTTCTCCTGCTCTTCATTTTCTAATAATTATTAGTTATAGATTAACGTGAGGATTTATAAAAATTTAAATTGTCCCAATACAATTATAATCTACCTTGCTTAAGTAATTCACTATTAAAAATAACTAACGTAAATATTAAATCACACATTGCTATTATTTTTTTAATCATTCAAGTTGTAGTCCATTAACAAATTCTAAACAAAAGGTGGAACGCACGCTCTTAAATCAGAGAACTGTAGCCTACTAACGCTTAAACGCGTGTCCATACTGTCATTTTTTATTTCACATTTTAAACTATCAACATGTTTATTTATGAACCAAAAACAAACAAAACATCAGCTTGAGTGAACAAAATTAGGATGTGTAGAAAATGAATGTGTGTTACTCAACCTAATTATTATGTCGTCAACATCAACCACTAATGTATTAAAATCCAATTTTACAGAAAAAAAAAGGATCTTGTCGCACTTCACCATACACTAAATAGCAATGTATTAAGGTTCATACTTATAGCAGGTTGGACATTGTACATCATTTTGAGTTGTTTCATTTTAAGGGAAAGTGAGACAAAAGCCTCTTTAAAAAAAAAATTAATATACCGGTATAATCTTTATATTTTATCTTTTTTTTAAATTTCGTATTCGAGTTGATACGTTAATGCATGATGCTAATGATAATTATCATAATGAGATATACGCACAATTTCAATCCGTGAGTTTGCGTTAGTGTAAGTTGCTACAATATTATAGGCTATAGAGGATGCAGTTTATTTTCAAGGCGCATCATACCAAAGTGAATTTATTTTAACAACATCATCGAAATCTCGTCAAGTAAATTCACTTATTTCTTCCGTGCACTCTTTTAAATTATTTCGTTTCTTATTAAAAGACTTGATAAAAAATCTCAGCGACGTTTAGCGATACTTCGCCAAATTCCCCTTGGATTACATTACGATAAATGGCTTAATAATAATTTCATTAGACTTTGTAAATTGCATAACATGATTTTATTTGGAAATCAGTTTTATTTTAGCAGGCAACATCAAGATAATTCTACAAGGTAGGTGAAAAATTTACATTAAATTGTAAGTTTCAGAATTAAAATTTCTTGCAGTAATTTATTTCAACAACAGCTCCTATCAGGCTCAAAAAAAAAATAATTTTTGTAATTTTCAAAACTTTTTAAATTAAACAGACATGTAAAAAAGTGTCTTTCTTTACCATTATGAATGATTTTTTAACCAACCTTTTTCACCTATTAAAAGCGATTAAAGACTTCTTTGTGCTTTAAGCAAGAACAAAGATTCTGTCCCCCCCCCCCCCCTCTTCTTGTGCTGGTATACTGGTGGCTTACTGGTATGAATAAATTAATTAAATTTTACTGAAAACGAATTAATTTTTATATTTACAGTACATTCATCAACCCATTCCATTTAATACTAAAAAAACAACATCTAGCATATCACTTCCCTAACTGAGCCGGCATGTGCTAATGCGTTAAAACAAAATTTGCATTAACCCTATGGCAGGTGCAGAGATAATCACCGTGGCCGAGATGCAGCCGACAGGTGAAGGCTGGTTGGCGGAAATGACTTTAAGCGTGAGCGCGTGCCGGCTCAGTTAGGTAAGTCATATGCCAGATGTTGCTTCTTATTATTAAATGGAAGGGGTTGATGAATTTAAATATAAAAAAAATTAATGCATTTTCATTAAAGTTTAATTGCAGTAATTCTTACATCAAAACTATCGTTCTTCAATGACCACCCGATAGTAGCGTACTGAGAGTAAATGGGGCCCAGGGAAAAACATTTTGCACCTGCCATTTATTTTGCTAGAAAATATTTTTTTTTTTAAATTTATTTAGTTATGACACAAAATACCGGTAGGTATAAATGACCTAATATGAAATAAATAAGTGCCGAGCTTCAGAGGCGACAAGTAGTACGGTACAAATACTACAAATTTAGATCCTTCTTTTGACTTTTCTTTTTTAATTAAATTTCTAAAAAATTTTAAAAGGTCACCGTAATATAGCATTTTTATTCTTTCTTTTTATAATCAATGATCATTTAAAGTTTAAACAAATAAATTTAACTCAAGCTTTAAAAGTTTCTGTGGTTAGTTGCCGAGAAAATGAAACCTTTTCAAACATAAATAAATAAAAAATAATTCATTATACAGCAATACAGTTTGGTCTTTCCTGTCTCATATTAGCCGAGTCAACTCATTGCGCTTATAATAATACCGGTGAATTGTATTTGTAAAAATTATTATTATTCGTCCTCCATTGGAGCGCGTTCAGAAGAGTGATTCTGTTTCTAACAACTTCAACCATCCAGGAGGCATTTCGCAACTACGGCGCTTTTAGCCAAGCAGTTGCTATGCAATTTAACTACAGTAGTTGAAAGGAAATTGAGCCAAGATTCAAATAAAATCTCCCTTATCAAATTTAATCTATTCATTACAGAAAGAGCAAAAATGTACATCATACGAACACTAGCAAATTAGAAATATTGGTTTATATTCTTATTTTAGAGGGAAAAATCTGGTTAGAACATTAATCATTTTATAATCATAAATCAATTATTCGTAAAAAAAATTTTTACTAGCGGTAAATTAAAATTTTTCTCATTTAACTCTAAATAGTTCACAAGGATGCTTAACGCTTTTAGCATCGTTTCCCCCAGAAATGCGTTTAACTCCGCCCACTCCGCACGGGAAGATGCTAGACCACCCATGTGAGATGAATCTTTGAACTCGGGTCTCTTCACAAGCACATGTGCTCAATCCAACCCCCCCATACAGTTTGCAAATTCTCAAAAGCCAGCTTTCTCCATTTTATGCTTGTCACACTCTCATTCTTTACTCCAAATTAATCACCACCCACTTACATCTCCTAAACACCTTCTCCAACCCATTTTCCCCCGTCAAAATACTTAAAAAACAATATTTCTCTTTACTCACTCCGAAATACCGGCATCCAAAAGCGCCAAAACCGGGGACAGATGAGATTTATGAATTTTATTCATGTGACAGCTTTTTAAACCATTTTTAAGGTAAAACGAATTTAGTGAAATGTGATCCGCTTCCCATATTAATTCTTAACAAAAAATGAGCAACCACGTGTTTAAGAGAAGATCGTAGCGCGGGTGCAAATTGCTAAACTTATGATAAATATAATAGTAATTGATTCAGTTGTTGATAACTTGATATAGGCTAATTATTATTATTATTATTATTTAGTATTTTTTTTAGCATTCTAATATCTAAAAATCTGATTCACTACCGATGTTTTGATTATCAATTCATTATCTATTTATCAATCAATCAATCATTAGTCGAGCACAATAAAAGCGTGATGCAAGTCGTAAATTCGATTGTGGTAGAATTAAGCAGCACACGTGTTTATCGAGTGTGTAACTGGATACACTTCTTTTTTAAGCTTTCCCCAATGTAAAAAAAGTGGGTTGGTTGGAAAAGTTACAAAGATAACATCAACAAAGCAAAGCAAACATGTGGTGTTTCGGATTTTCACGTACGGAATAGGCCGTTAGCGCACCCGGCTAGAGGGCGCTGGGAATGAGAAGAGAGGATAGGGAGCCGGGTGAATAGATGAAAAGTTTCAAATCCAATGTTTGACAGAGGAAGCACCCAAGAGTTGAATGTAAACAAAGGTTTAAAAGAAGAAGAAAAAAAAAATGATTAAGAAAGAAAATAATTGTGATTGGTGTAAAAGCGGGTGGAAAGTTGAACAAGACCCATATATCACAGCTCTAATTAGGGCGATTGCCACCGGAGGGATGTACCCAATGTAAACACTACAATTCTCTCTCTCTCTCCCTCAAACATAAATTCAAATAAGTTTTCATTTGAAACGCTTAAAACGAGTTGGGAAGCGAGGCTTACTGTTTGTTGCTAATATGTTGCAATAACAAAATCACGTATGTATCGTTTCAAAACAGACGTACCTAAATTTGTCAATTATTTCTTCTAACAAGAGACTTATATTTATATACGAGTACAGTATAAAAAATAGCATAAAATTAAGTAAAGAGTCGATTCATCACAATAAATCTTGAAAATGTTGCAAAATATTCTAACACTTGGGCTGGCAACTTTATGATATTTGAAATAATGTTTTCCGATCTTAATGTTTTCTCTGTTTTGTTTAAAAAAAAAAAATTGCTAAACGTATCTAACGCGTAAATCAATGTCTTGTAATTATTGTTACATTCGAAAAAAAAAATCTCTTATTATAATTTTTTTTTTTTAAAAAAAATCAACATTTGTATCGTAATCAACTATATCAATTTATTTGATAATTTGTGAATTAGTCAGATACCAATAATAACACTTAACTTGACTAATTATATGCATTATGCATGATAGGCAACACCTTTTTTCAGTTTTTCTGTCCGTTGCATTGATCATCGTTTATTCAATTTAAAGCAGGTTCCTTCGTAGAGAGAGAACACGTGAATGTTTCTATTTCACTAATTCGCACGTTGCGAGACTGAATGGTTTCCATCAAAACTATAATTCAGCTTTCTGTTTTTTTTTTTTTTAATTGTAAAAGTATATAAACTTCCGGTGTAATGAAACTTGAGATGTGAAATTATCCAATTGTGAAAAGCACTCTCCACCCCATCGCTCTAATATATCAGCTGCTGAACATACTCTTCACAACAACAAAAAATTAAGCAGACGAAAATCACCTGCCAGAATTATTGGATCGGGATTTTAAAAAATTCCACCAAAAGATTTCATGCAAAAAAAAAAAATAAATAAATAAAAAAAAATAAATAAATAAAAACAAAGCTATAAATTTGTCAAGATTTTGGTTCCCGCTTTTATTAGGGCTTATACAAGTGGTCTTACCGTTTCGAATCATAACTTAACAATAAAAAAATAAAAAATTATAAACCCTATAAATCAAAACAAAAAATAATAATGCTGTTTATGAAAGATCCCTCAACACACCCCACTCTAGTCATACGTAGGCTACAACCTCGACTGCCAAATTAAAACACTCCTTACGGCCACAAAATAATATAATAAAATAATTTATAAACAACCGAGCGAGACCTTTTATAATCGCAAATTAAGTCTTTCACTCATGAGCTCAATACAACAAGCCCTTTGCCTTTCGACATTTCTCCTCAACTACCGCACGATAGTAGACTTACTACCATAGGTACCCTACTATTCTCCAGTTGCCGCAACGTAGGCATCGATTTTACAGTTCTCGCATTTCACAAAATAACATTTTTCTGCCTTTTGACTTCGCTAAATACAGTACAGTACTCGGTCTGGTATGAGCGATTTTATGTCGTATTTTGTCTCTTATTATTACTACTAATTTGGCCTCTAATAATGTTGCTATTCTTGTGATGAAATCCTGGGATTAATAAAATTTCAAATTTTACTTTAAAAGTTCAAATAATAAAGGATTTCCAAATGAATGTGAAATTAAATACTATTTTGATTAGAATAGATTTACCTAACTTCGAACTTTATTTCAAAATTCGAATGTTCGGATTATAGAATTTGTCTAATGAAAATTTAATACCGTACATGTATTAGTGACAACCGTCTACATACTGCATAATTGCATTCAGTACCATATTATAGCAATTTATTAAATAATTTCGATATTTTGTTAAATTAAATAACCTCGTTAAAATAATTTTTAAAATTTTATTTATTTTAAACCTAATTTTAGCTAATTACTGTATATCTTTTTTATATCACAAATTCGTTCAATAATAAATTATTGATCTAAATTTCTAAAACCTTTTTTATATATTTTGAAAAAAGTTTACATGCATGTGAATGATGTGATTAGTCAATTTACCCCCACATAGTACATTACACACTACCTTCACAATTAAATTAGCAAAATGAATTACTAATTCAGTTTGCATAGCGTCCCCGGGTCCCGCCTTCTACCCATAATAAACCATCAATGAAGAGAGAATAAATAACAAATAATATAAATTTCGAAGCTTTTTTGTTACTAATTTTTCAAATCAAAATGTACTTAGTACTTTTGAGAAAAATAACATTGTTAGCACATTCGTTAGTGAACAGTAGTTAACAGAGTCAAAATGAGGTGAGGTGAGGAAGAGGAAGCAGCCAGGAGCCCTTGGCCATGGCATCACCAAATCACCTTGACAACTTCTTTTTCTCGTTTTTTCTTTTTCTTAACTTTTTTCGTTATGCTTATTTCTCTTATTTTTTTTTTCAAATGTTCTTTTTCGGTTCCCACGTAACTCAAGTGTCGTTCTCTAACATCAAGTGTCCCTTAGGCCAAATGTCACCAACCAAATACCTCCTATCCTCACTACCACCCACTCCTCCTTCTTCTCCCCCGCCCTTCTCTTCGCTCAATGTAATACTACAAACAACTACACGCCAAGAAATTTTTATTAATTTCACAAACGAATTCAAGCCTGAAAAAAAAAAAAAAACAACAGGAACGCTCTCCATTCCGTTGTCGGTTTCCATGAATGAACTTTTTTTTTTCTCCAAGTAAAAAAAAAACAATTTCGGCAAAATAAAAATAGATTATAAGTGCAGCTTAAGAAGGAACGGAAGACAACCTCCTCCCTCTTCGACCCGTCCATCCATCTGATCCACTTTAAATTTAAAATGCCTGTAATATTTTTTATGCTATTGTTTTAAAATATTAAAAAAAAGCTGCCCGCCATGTTATAAATTAGAATCTTAAAATGTTTTTATGACGACAAATCCATTTCCTTAATTCATTTTTTTATTTTTTTTTTTATTTATTTATTTCTTTTTTTTTTCTACTTCTACTTCTGCTGTTATATTTACAAGTGGAATCCATTACTAGCAATCGTCGTTATCCGTCACACGCAGCTGACGTCACCATTTTACGATGAGAAGCAGTTCAACACTATTTCCCCATCTCAGATACAACTGCTCATGCGTAGCAATAAACTTGTTCGAAAGCATTTTTTCTCTAACTCAAAAATAAAAATAAAAAAAAAAAAACTGTATAAAGCAGGTATAAAATATAGAGACATAATAAATCAGTAAAATCACATTGAAAAAGGAAAGATAAAAATCAGAGAAATATAGCACAAATTAATCAGAATTCCTCTCTTCTTCTCGCATTCTCTTGTCTCTGGGCAATTCTCGACTTCAGCTATTAAATTAATCCTCTTTCCAAACGAATACTTTTGATTTGAAAATAAAACTTTTATCTGCTTGTCACATCTGTTTTTATTTTCGCAGTCGCCATAAAACCGAACCAACGACAAATAAAACGATAAATACAAAAACCAAAAACCCAAATAATAAAAAAAAAAATATATACCACTTTTTTTTCATAGAATTAAAACATTAGTAACTCCTTTTGATCACTGCTTTAAGAGATGACGATGTGGGTGGAGACTGAGTGATAAACCCCTTCATTCGACCTTATAATATATAATAGTGCATCTATCTTTCAGAGTTCCAAAGTTAAGTGTTTAGGATTATTTATGATTTGAAATTATGGATCGAGATGACAAATTACAATTGTCATCATAGAGAAAAACCACTACCAACCGTGTCTCCCCTAAAAGTTAGACCCTGTCTTATTATTTATTATTTTTTAAATAAAAACCGCAATGGGGCTTATTTTTGGGACAGGTGTTATACTAGTATAACTCGGAACAGTACTAAAATCTTTTTAAATTTAAAATTATTTGCATTAATATACAAAATGATAAATTTACAATATTAATGCAAAAAATACATTTTTATTTATCAACAATTTTATTAAAATCAAACATTAATTGAATAATTTATTACCAAAATAATAATAAAAAAAAAATTGGAAGGAAGTCATATTTTCGGGGAAACACTGTAGTAGTTGCTTTCATTCATAGTAATTTTTAAAAAGACCGTAAAAAAAAAATTTACGTCCATATCATACTAAATGTTCGAATAACTTCGACGTATTTGGACATTCAATTTAGAGATCCCTTTATAAAAAGCAAAAAAAGAAATCCATTCTGTATTCAACATAACCTCTCGTGACTTTCTCAAATAATATTGCAAAAATCCCAAACGGAAACATAAATAAATCATTATCAAATTGCTCTAATATTAATATTTGATTAAGCCATATCTAACAAATATTTGAAAACCAAATAAATTAAATTTGTATTTATAATTTATATACAATTTCTTTGTTTTTATCTTGATATGAATGTTTTATTAAGTGTCACTGTTAGCAAAATTGAATTGAAATTAGCAGTCCGAAAATTAAAAAAAAAAAAAAAAATGAGCCGGAAATTTAATTGTCATTTGTCAGCGGAGTTGAAATCCGTTCTCGAGATGACTAGCCTAAGCTCCGGAACCGGACAAAGATGATGCCCGGTGACGTAATTGGAGAGGCCAAGTGTGCTCGAAGAAGGAAATGTCCCATGGAAACCAAACTCAAGTACAAGCAGCAGCGCGGTCGTGTGCCTAAGCCTTTTGAGATAGGGATGCGTTCAATGAGACCTATTTACTAATAATAGGCCTTTAATATGAATGCTTGATGCGTCGTCTACGCATTGTTCTGGGCACGCACGCACACGCGTAAAATAGGAAAGAGTAAAAAAAAAAAAAGAGGAGACACTTGACTAAGCCTAATCATCCTCTTTGAATATGGTCACGTGTTTCCTAGCTAGGAGATACTTCCTCGGCCATTTTCACCGCTTGGCAGCGCGTGTAATACGAGTCCAATCAAAGCACTAGATGAACCAGGGAGGACCAGAGAGAGAGAGAGAGATAGAGCGAGAGGACCGTGGGCCCGCACAAACTCGTGCTTCCGTTCGTTTTCTACTTTTTAGCTTCAGACCTCTTATGTCAACGTCACGTTTAATATCACCCTTTGCAATAACAATAGCGCACTCGACGAATACCATACACACCATGGCTCATAATAGAAAAAGAATTAACAGCACCTAACAATGAGCTCATCTCAAAACTTACTACAGCTTTTTTTCTTCAATTTTTCATTGTTAATATTTTTTTTATGGTTTTCATACTGTGAACGTTTACTTAATTTCAAAAGATAACGATCATAATGGAAAAATAAGGGTGCAATAAATTTAATTTTAAATTTGTTTCTCAAATTTCAAAAATGTAAAAGTCAGTTCTGCTGGTTAATTTCAATTACGGACTAAACCATTAGTACTCGTATAAAACTCAATTTTTAATTTATAAAAAATTTATATAATTACTGTATGTCCTAAATTAAAATAATTTTAAAAAAATGCGTATTGAAATATTCTCATTTGACGCTTTTTACACAAGTTTTTTTTTGGAGTTATGTTAATTGCTTCATAAAAAAGTAAAAAGTACCGTGAATCTCAAAATGCATTCAACATTAAAAGCAATAAATTTTTTAATTAATAATATATTATTTAACTCTTTCAAAAAAAAAATTTTTAACTTTCTAAAGTTTACCTACTTTTGTTTTTTATAATATTAGTTTGCCTACCGGTAGTAATAATGCCATTCCCTTACTACGAGTATAATTAAATAATAACGAAGTACAGTACTCCGTATTTCTTAATATCGGTAAATATTCAGGAGAATATTACTATTACATTATATCAATTATTTAATTTCAATAAAAAAAAACTCGGGATTCATATTATTTATTAGTTTGTTTAGAGTAAGAATAAATAATAAAATTTTATTAGAGCTTTAGTTTTATTAACGCGGAAATTTAAAATGGGCCACAAAATGGGACAAAAGTACGGCAGTCTTTTTCTATTATTATTATTAATGAATTTAAAATACAAATACAGTACATGTAGCCCATACTTTTTTAAGATGGTAAACTTTTTTACATTTATTGCAAAATGTATTTAATAAAATAAAATATCGAAAACAAACTTTTATCATATGAATTTTTTTGTCATTTCTTCCAAGAATCTATTGAGATCTTTTCAATGAAAAAGCAAAAGCAAAACGCATTTATTAAACTTTTTTAATACATGTACAGTACTGTACTGTACTCCACCTAGCCATATGTTGTTACCGCTTATTAATTTCACTTAAAATGCCGTTACAGTACTTTTTTTTTTTGGGGGACATATTCGCGTAATTTGCAGAACCAAAACAAGTAAATAACGTTAGTTAACCGTTTGGTTAAAATTGTTGAAAGTTTTTTGTTCGCACGCTAACTTATAATCCAATTAATAATAGTTTAAACCTAATCGTTACGTCACGCTTGTGGGCGTAACCAATCATCACTCGTCACAATTTTTCCATACTATTTCCGCTCGTCTCCAACTCCCGGAGTATTTATTTATTCATTTTCTTAGGGAGAAGGACAAAAAAAAAATACCCAGAAAATGTTAAGCGAACGATGACAGTTACGTCACTGACAGTTGAGCGTCTCCACCAATTCTTCTCGCTCACGCTTTTTTTCAATCAAATTTTTAACCAAATCCATCATCTCGCTAGACAGATGAACATAAACAGGAAGTCAAATCCCCTTACACTCGTAACGTTAACATTTTTCTTTCTAACCTACCTAACAAAAATGAATTATAATAAAATAAAATAAAAAAAAAAAAAAATGAGCAACGGTTCGTCAGAACTTAAGTTTCCAAACGACTTATTATTGTTTTGAAAAATTTTAAAAAGCGCTTAACACCTGAGCGTTAATCGACGATTAAGTGTGAAATAAATTCCAGAAGTCGATTTTTCCCACCATTTCGCATCAGCTTGCTCAATCACCCGCTCCACCCTCTATGCTTGGCATTGCAGTGCCAAACGTAATTAACACTCACTTAAGATGAAAACAATATCGTAATGCGCAACAACAACATTCAAATCTTCCATTTACTCCAATATAATAATCGATCTTCCTGGAAGCTGGAATAACAACGGCGCGTGTTTTTCAGTTATTCGAGGTCAGAATTTAAATAAATCCTCAAGTTTCGGATCAGATTTCCAAGAGATACTTTGCCGAGAGAAAAAAAAATGTTGAAAGCGGAAGTCAATTTTTGTCGTTTGTGCAGTTAATTGCGCATCAATTAAACTCAGTTTAACACCGCAGTGTTAAATATGTTTATGACTATGTAAAAACCTACTTTTTCCCACCCTATATCCATCCGACTCGCTTAACTCCTGTGTGCCTTTCTGTCTGTCCATCGTTACACACTAGAAATCTCTTGACCAAAACCAAAGTCACGTGACTTGCATTTGTACTGAATATTTCATTGAACCCTCTTTACTCCTCTTTTTTTTTGTCTACACTCTCTCTCTTTCTCTCTCAAGTTTGTTGTTTTTTTATCCTTCTTTTTTTTTTTTTTTTACTTCTTTTGTTCTTCTTGCAGGTCCACAAAACATAAATGGAGACAAATATAAATCACTTCTGATAGTCCTATTTTTCATCCATTCATGAGAGAGAGAAAAAAAATATTACTTCTTTTATTCATATTTGCGTTGACCACTCACTATTACAACTTCCGCTTACACTTAACGTCAAAACTTAACTTCTCGTCAACTCACCGTCTATAATATTCACTCAACCAAACGAAACATTAACCACACTATTAATTTATTTTCGTCATAGAATAAGCCATCAATATGGCATCGGAGTAAAATATCCTGCTTAGATTTTTTCAACTTATTAACTTAGATTGTTTTAATGAAAATATAGTAGGCTAACCAATGCTGTAAATAACAAAAAAACAGACCTCTAAATTTCAATTAAGTACAATACTGTATTTGTATTTCTAAATTCCCCCTGTATCGATTGATATTATTAATAAGAGCAACAAATCTACTGTATCTTGAAAACAGCGTTTTTTTTTTTTACAGAATTACACTACACCAATGACGAAACAAATTATTAAAAAAAAAAAAAAAGGTGCCAACGAAATATAAAACTACAGTACGGACTATAAATAAGAAACATAGTGGGAAAGAACGAAAGCAATTGAAAGTCAAATAACCTTTTTCAAGTGTTTCGCCACCCAATGTTTAGGTTCTACGCGTCTACGAATCAGACAGTCAGTCAATTTGACAATGTCACAATAAACAATTATTGTAAAACAAAAATAATAATCGACGAAAAAAATTAACCGCAGAAGCATTATTGAAGACTGGAAATTTCAAAGAAATAACGGCGCAAAAGTAAATGTCCCGTAAAAGAAAAAGAATACTTTAAAGCTACCGCCGGTAAGTAATTAAAGAGAGGTTGAAAACGAAACATTTGCACTTCATTTGACGAAATACAAATGTTGCAAAATAAATGTTTGCTTTCTACAGCTCGACAAGAATATTGTAAATCTACTGACTTTTCCTTTCATACATTTATGTTCTTCGGAAAAATAAAACAATGCTCAAAAATTCTCAAACCACCGCCTATCAGCATTTTTAGCACACGGCAAAAATTTAAGCAAATGAAAACCCGCCTTTAATATTAATTTGCTCTTTTTTGTGTGCGTGTATTACAATTTTAAAGGTATATAGATGTCTTGCAAAACGAGCATAGAGGACGCTTTGTACGGTAGAGACGGAAGCCGCCTTTAATCAAGAGAAGAAGTTACAAGCTGTTTATGAGGGGGAATAAATTAATTATTATTAGCCTACCAAACAAAAAAAAAATAATAATCATTAAAAAAAAAATTATTTTTAAAACTTCAGAATAAAAAGACATTGAGCTTTCCTATGTTTGAAGATAGCTACTAAGATGAAAGAAGATCCTTTGTGAGCCTATCACAGCTCTTGATCTCCATCTCACATGTCCTAAATAGCCCTCTCTCTCCCCGCGCAACTTCGATACACTTGCATACTATACTCGGTGCTGCTGCAGTCCCGCCATTTGCATTCAACCATTCACGACGCCACATTTACAACGACAGCAGACGACTTTTTTGTTTTTCTATCGCACACCGCAAAGACGCCATCTTTGACATCCATGACAATTTATTGGCCTACTTTTTCTCTTGGATATTTACTAAATTATTTTCCCAGATGAAAAATTCTGCCGCTTTCTCCAACTTTTTCTTTCATATTTCGAATCAATTCAACCGCACGCAATTCCGCCTCACCATTTTACATGTAAATTATAGTTAAAAAGTACGCAAATCTAGTTTTGTAACTAACTTGAGGAATTTATGTAATTGCGATTTGATTTCTTTTTAAGAAGCTTGTATTCGAAGATAAATAAGCGAGAAAAAATACAGGTAGCTCAAAATTTACATGGCAAAGAAATTTCCTCGAAACCGCTTGTAAATCGAATGAGACTGCAAAAACAAAAAAAAAACTAACGTCGTAATAAAAGAAAGCGGAAGATAACGCCTTAATTAAATCAAAATTGCATTTTGAACAAAAAGTTTTACTTTTAAATGCATAATTTTTCATAAAATTTAACTCTGATCAAATTTAATAAACTTACTTAAAAATTATCAAAATATTTTATTAAAACTGTGGTAGGGCAAATATTACCGGTATCAAATATGTTTCAATTAATTATTAGTAAACAAACTATCAGAATTAATTTTGATTACGTACACGTAAGCCTACTTGCTTTCAAACGAGGAAATTTAAAAGTTTTATTTTTTTAATCATAATTTTCATTTACGATTATTTTTTTACCAAAAAATTAAATAAGTACCTGACACAAAACAAATGCGTAATATACGCTATGCAAATGAAACTATTAAAAATCCGCATAATAATTTTCTAATTAAATATATTCATAATCCGTGTTAAAATGCTCCAATTGACGTCACTGAAATCCTTCGTGTTATGACTAATATATACGTGCTCTCCAACTCATAAAAAATGTACAAGAACGAAAATATAAATTAAAAAAAAAAAAAAAACAAGTTAAAAGACAAAAAAAAAAAAAAAGCTCGGTGAAAGAGATCTAAATTTCCTCTATTCGACATCTTATTCGATCCCACCGGTTGAGCATCATTATAAGGCAATCGATAAATCGATAGATATCTCTCTCACCGAACCATACGACATATTGTATATGAAGCGACTAACTAATTGGCTTCGTTAGTGAAGACGACGAAAACCGTTGCTTACCAATTCAACCGGAAAACCCATTGCCGTTTGTCACAAGGGGTAAAAAATGATAATAGTAAAAAAAAATCTAAATACACGTAGACAAGAATGACGTAAAAAATACAACCAACATAAAAAAAAATTCTCTAAATGCTACAAGGCATAAAACCCAAAAAGTAAAAAGAAAAAAACGGTTTTGAGGGAAACTGTCGTAAATTCCGTGGTAAAATTGTGTGAACGTCGATGATGACCCAAAGTATCGATAGGGCTCCAACTTTAAGAGGAAGTGGACAACGAACAAACTACACCCAACATAATTTTTTATTAAAAAAAAAAAAAAAACCAAAGTCGTGTAGTTTTTTTGTAAGCAAGACAAAAAAAAAATCGTTCTTTTTTTCCCGTCAAGTCTTAAAAAAACAATAAAGGTTAAAACTAGTATAGACCATTAATTTTCTCAGTCTATGTACCTGGCGCGATGCGTAACAATACCTACCTCCACAACACATGAATGAGAAAACAACTTTTATTTAACTTTTCAAAAATAAATAAAAGCACGTCAAGAAATTATTTTCAGCAAACAAGTTTCTCCACTTTTCAAATACTGTACTGTAGTTAATTGTAAGCAATTATTTGGGAAAAAAGGTAAAACGGTACTTCACAGTTGATTCAAAACGGAATGTTTCAACCAATACAGATTTCATAAAAAAAACGTGACTTAAAACATAATTTAAAAGATAAAAAGAAATTAATTTTACAAACGTTTATTACGTTTAATATACCGTATATTTTTTTTAAAAGTCAAAAAAGAAATTTAATTAACTTTACCCAAGAATATGCTGTTAAAAATTAAAATTTACTTTACCCGCTTTAAAAAATTGGATACATTTTGATTAATATATAGCCTTACAATTTTTTTTTGCTGATATTGAGTAAAACCGTAAACGGAATTTTATGCAGCAAAGTTTGAACAGTTTAATTATTATTGTGTACGCTTTGTGAAGAGAAAAGTCGAGTGGGGGGGGGGGGGGGGGGGAA
>JAQGAZ010000742.1:0-47358 GCA_034692225.1 Polydesmus complanatus
AAGTATTGACTTAGACATCTTTATTGTTGCAATTCCGTGGCCAACTATATCGAGTTACAATTAGAGCACTATGCTCTGCGCTGTCAGATCCGAACTGACTAACATGCTGTTCGGTACCTCTATACATTAACTAACTACGGAAGCCCAAGCGCTCCCAGCATGCACTGCTTCTACGGAAGCCCAGCCCGACATCTATAAACGCTTTTGATATATTGAAAGAACAACCGGAAATTAACAGCTCTCTTTTTTACTATGGCTTCATCATGCTTGTTGTTGCTATTTTTAAGATTCGCATCATTAATCAACGTTAGTTTTAATGCAAATGGAGATAAATATATGAAATCAGCGCTTGCATCGAGAGAAAGTATTGACCGGATTGCTGCAATTGCACAAAAAAATTTTTTTTTTTTTTTAAATAATAATTCGTGTTTTTTTTTTAAATGCTATTTTTTTTACTGTTAGACCGTCAAATTTATTACGAAAAAGTTTTGGAAATTTAAAATATAAATTGAACATATTATGCAACGCATGGGTTAGCATATTAAACACCGTATATGGAATAAATTTGTGGAAAATATTTTATTATTTAATGAAATAAGTATATAAATAGGAAATTAAAATATATTGCTATAAAACTTTTCAGATTTACTTTTACGGTAGGCCTACTGTACTGCATTTTTTAAAATAATTTTAATGCAAATGCAAATTTTTATTTATTTATTTTTTTTTAATATACCATACTCAAGATATCGCGGAAGATTAAAAATGGAAAATTGTTTAAAAACTAAAATTAAAAAATTAGAATCATGCTTTTAATAAATGGGTTAATGAAGTGCATGTAATTATCAAAATTCTATTTACCGGTATATATATACATATTTATTTTTTTTATCAGTATTATGTTTTTGGTTTATGAAAATTTATACCGATTTGTGAATAAATTCGTGATTAATTTTTTCGAGCCTTATAAAACTGCTAATTATCATTAAAAAAAAATATATATATATATATATTTTATCGCTTGCATAATATAATATATTTTTTTTATCATCTATTATTCAGATAATTATTCACACGTGATTAGCTTTAAAATCAACGACTTATTTGTACTTTTTCACGCTCTATCAAAATACCTAATGAAAGAATTCACTTGGGATATGCTAATTAGGTTCAATGAATAGAAGTGTATTTAAGCTGTCATTTAAAGAGGTCTGCAACGTAATTAAAAGCACTTTTCAAACACAATGAAGCGTCCAAATTGTTCGTTTATCGATTAAATTAACCGGCACGTCGTTCACTAGGAAAAAGTCACATCATTTCTGATGAAATAATTTGAATAAACTTCAAATGAGTGAAATTTTCGAATTAAATAATTGCTCAACGTACGTACTATTTCTCTCTCTCTCTCGCACACACACACACCTCTTTAAAAACACATGGAAAGAGTCTCTTGTTTGTTCAAGACCCCCCTCTTCTCAATCGGTTAATGTAGCGTGCAATTGCTATCTCCTCAGCTAAATGCTTATACAGTTTCAAGAATCAATAAGGTAGAGTAAAGCTAGTAATCGATTGGTGGCACAGTATATTGTTGACAGAACACGATTAAAAACAAATTTATCGACGGGTCTTTAAAATTGTAAGCTTGGTTTTCAGTCGACGTAATAAAAATGAGATATAGATTTGTTAGTAGCATTTCTACTCCATCGAACACAATTTACTGTTGTTTGTGCACGAGAGGATTTTTTTTTATTGTATAAGAGATGAAAGGAGATTTTTCTTATAAAAAGTTTATTTTAAAGCCTTCATTGTACATGTAGCGTGTTTAAAATTACATCTGGCTACTGCGGACTTTGAATCTGCTGGAGATAATGTACAAGGAAGAGGAAAAAATATACAGTACTATATCCAATGTAGCCTATTTTGTGTTGGAATTGCTTGACCATTAATGGCAACCGAGATTGATTCAATCTGGAGGATATCTATTTGATTTATTCTTGACATCGACTCAACTATCAATGTGCGATTCCATCTCCGGTAAGGTCGAGCTGCACTCTAACACTAGATTGTTAAAGGGCGCACATCAGAATTAACTTTTTTTTTCTTCTTTTTCTTTATTATTATTTTTTTTTGGAAAAGCTTTGTATGTGATCGCCATAACTTAATTAACTTTGCTTTTTCAATTTATTTGAAATTTTAAAAGCTGAGTTTTTTTTTTTTGGCTTTCTTTGTCAACATTCTTGTTTTTGGATCGAATATTAATGTATTTACTGAAACAATAACTTTTATGCTTAAATTTATTTTTATTTTTGTTAAAGTGAAATTTTTAACATTTTTTTATTTTAAATTGGTTTAGTATTTCACTATTTAATGAAAATTCATAAAAATGTCGGAGTTGTTTTATTTTATTTTTGCAATAGAAAAAAAAAAAAAAAAATACTTGAACTCAATTTTATTTATATTTTGAAAGAAAAATTGCTTCAGTTTCTACTCATTTTTTTTTAGAAAGAGTAGTTTATTTAATAATAATTTGCTTCTTTTTTTAAAAAAAAAAATTCATACGGGTACTGTATAAATATTTTTTTATATTCATTTAATAAATATGGAGATACGAGTGTACTGTATGTAAACTCTTCTGGTTTGAATACGTAAAAATAAATATAAAGAAAACGTATTATTGATACAAAAAATTTCTCATAAAAATTGCCACTTTTCAATATAAGCGAAAAACCAGATTTTCTCAGAATTGTATTTTTCCACATTTTATAAAGTTTATCGGATAAAACGCATTTTTACTACGCTCGTATTTCCCGCACGACAAACTTTCAACTGAAAAATTTTGCGGTTTTTTTTTTTTTTCTTTTTTATATTCTCCCCATAAGTCTCATAATACCGAATGACCGGGGGAGGGGGTGGGGGTGAAACCAGTACAGGTACCGGTGTTCATCTCTATACCACCTGTGCACACACGTAGTGAGAAAGAGCCTATACGGTACGTGCTATTCGTATATTTAAATGCATTCGTAAATGTGTATGCGTATATATATATATAATATAATGTACACAATTTGGATGTGGGTGTGAAGGAGTTGGAAAAATCCTATAGGGAGTTAAGATGGAAGAACGTAATGAAGAAAAGGGTCTTACGAGAGTATGGATAGTATAGGGACATAAGGCTTGTGAAGGGGCGGAAAAAGAAAGCGAGAGAGAGAAAAAAAAAAGACATTCGTGACGTGAGAAGAATTAAGCCAATATATTACAAGCTGTTCACGTATATATCTAGCTGTATACATATTATGTTTCTTTAAGGGTAAAGATGGCAAACGACGACCTATATGGCATCTCGCCTACCGTGCTTCGAATTGCTAGAACCATTACAGATCGTACACTCTTCTATATAGATATTTTATACCTGTAGATTGAACTTTTCTATAGCAAACCGTTCACGAGAGAAAGAGAGAGAGAGAGAGATCGGAAAAAAAAATAGTAGAAGACTAAATGCAAGTTTAGATTACTTTACGTAGATTAAGTCTCGTTAAAGAGAGCTGAAAAGATCAATAGTTGGCATACTGTTTGAAGTGTCTAGTTTTTAAGCACTCTAGATGAACTTGTCTTTTTTTTATATATACTCGTATATATATTTTAATCTGAAAATACGAAAAAAAAAATATATATTTTTTGGAGGGGGTGAAGGGTAAAGGCGTAAACAGACGCCATTACTTTATCTCCAAAAGAGCCTTGTGGGATGCGGCAGTTTCAATCAATAATAAACATGGCGGACATACTACTACATTATACATGTGTTACTTATACATACACATGTATAGAAGTTAAATGCACACTTGCATAGCAAACACTGCAAATTCACGTTGACGTTTTTTTTTCTACCCCCCTTTCCCCCCTTTCTTTTTTTTATTTTTTTATTCCATAACCGTTTTGATATTTCGACATTTTTGGAATAAGCGAGCAATCGATTTCTATAGTATTCCGACAGTGTTTTTTTTTTCTTTTTTTCTATTGAATAAAAGTTTGGAAATTCCAATATTATAATATTATCGAACTAGTTTGAATATGAGAAGAAAAAGAAGAACCGGAACGTGTTTTTTCCCTCAATGTTTTGTTATTTTTCGTATGTACTTTTGAAAAGTACAGATATGCGCGGAGTATGCGTCGTGATGTAGTAAAGATTATAGAAAGACGCTGCTGCTGCTGCTGTAGATCGACTTGATGTTATATTTAATGGCAGCGCCGACTGTTCGAACTAAGAGCAGGGGAATTTATTTATCGAAGCATATCCATAAATAAGTTAGATGTGTACATGCATATAGGCTGCCTATACCGATGTAATGTCGCGGATTTCATTTTTTTTTTAAATATATATATTTTTTTTATTTTACTGTACATGTACAGTAGGCTATATGCACTTCCCGTCCGTGGCACAATGAATAGCATCGGAATTTATTTAACGCGGTTTTTCTTATAACGCGTTTAAAATATTAGAAATCGGTCATTTTTAATAAAAAGTTGATTTTTTTTAAATGAAAATAATTTAATACCGGTATTTTTAATGACTTTTGTGCCTTGTAAAACGGATGTCATCTACTCATCTTTCAAATTTATAATCTTTTGAAACTTTAATAATTATTATGATTAAAATTACAATTTGCTTTTGGTTTGCTTTAGACTACGAAGGTTATTATAATATTAAATGAATATCTTTATATTAATTTAATTTTTATTTTCATTACCGTAATACAAATTGTCTTCAATTTAGGGGGCGGGAGGGGGGGGGGGGAGAGGAAGTTCTAAAACAACTTTTGAATAAGATTACCGGTTTCTAAAAATCATTTCCTCTCCTAGCCAATAATTTTATTTTTATTTTAAATATTGTTTAGTTTTTCGATAAGTTTTTATTTTTCAGATGTTTAATTTTTTAGTTATTGATAGATAAGTTATTAAATTTTATGTATTTAAACATTACGTTACATTTTTAAATGTGCGCCCGTTGAGCTGGGAGAAAAAAATGCAAACTACTGAATACATTAACAAAAGAAATAAATACCAGTACCAAATATTATTGAGACTAAAACTATTTTAATCCTAACTTTAGGAGTACAGTTTAATTTTTATACTATTTATGAGATGTACCAGAAATAAATTAGATTTTACAGCGAGGTTTATAATACGGGCATTGAATGAATTGATATAGTACAGTAGTAATCAATACAGCAATTAATATTACCGTAATGCGTTTTGCCGCTTGTTTTGAGGCCAAAGGAGAATATTTTTTAACGCAGATGATGACAATTAAGTGATAATAAAATCATTAAAATGTACAGTTTAATGCAATAATCCAGGGCTCCGATTTTTTTCTGGTCACCGCATGTTACTGTATATGCACGTAAGGGGTTTTTTCTTTCTTTTAAAGTTTTACCATTATTTTTGAAGGGAGACTTTGGCATTTTAACATTTAATTTTCTTGTAACCTTGATTCTAAATACGCGATTTCCGATAACGCGAACATTTTCCGCGTAGTTTTTTTGCATTTTTCTTTTCGAACTCTTGTTTTTTTTTTATTTCTTGAAAAGAAAAGAAGAAAAAAAAAAAAACTTTTTGCCTAGGAGCTCGTTTACATACATTTTCAAATTGATATCGATTTGCGCGTGACTCAAATGAAGCAAAAGTGTGATCATGTCAAAAAGTTTTGTTCTTGCGCGCAATACTTTATGTACATTGTATATGGAGCCGCACAACATTTTTACTAGGTCCATACATTCGTCATAATATTTAGATCCCGACGTTTTCTTTAGCTTTTTTATTATCTTTTGCTCGCATATGTTGACATTTAATTATCGCACATAAAAGCCCCGTCTCTCTTATTCGAAATAGTTAGTCGTAAAAAAGAAAGAAAGAAAAAAAAAATAACAAAAGCGCACGTACAATAGAAAAAGGCTCGTCATTTGACACGCCTGCTATCCACCAAACATTCTTAGTGCGTGAAATATTAGCAGAATTAAGCGTTTGTTGTTTTAATCCTTGAGTTGTTTGTTGATTTGTGTGCGCCGGGTGCTGCTGCTGCTGTTGACTTTTAAAAACGCAATTTTTTAATGTTATAGCCGCGTAATCGAGAAACCGCATTTTTCTAAAGGATGTCATAATGCTGTCTGAATTTTTTAGTTTTCTTTACCTTAAAAAAAAAAAAAAAAAGGAATTCTTAAGAACATGACGTCGTTTTCTTTGCGTAAAATTGATGCGCACTCATAAAATTTGGCAAAAATCTAAAAAAAAAAGAGAGAAGAAAAAAAAAAATCTACTAATCAAAATGAAAGTCATTGGCACGAAATCTAATTTAAACTCACCCAACTTTTTTCTTTATGGATCCAATAAATTGATTTAACGAGATTAAACCTTGTAATTTCTTTTTACTTTATTATTATTATTTTTTTTTTCTTGAGGAAGGAAGTTAAGTAATTTTTAGATACCGTACCGGTAATGTAGCGAGAGGAAGAAAATAACAACCGGAAATGTAGTTAAAATTGATTAATAACCTTCATATACATATGCATGAAAACAGACTTCAAAGAAGAAAAACGCAATGAGTTTGAATTTGATTTGAAATGTTTTATTTGCGCAAATATTTGTTTTTATTAATTGAATTTTTCAATAATTGAATTTTTAGTTTACATTAACGTCATTTTCTACCCATTCGATCAATTTTTTAAGTTGTATTGTTACTGGTTAAATTAAAGTTTATTTATTTCGAATATATTTACGTTTAATTCTTATTACAGATTTGAATATCGGTATTTTACTATTTTCGTGGTAATCTGAGGTTTTTTTTTTTTTAAACTTTTTTTTAAGAATTTAACTTTATTATCATTATATAGTTGCATTATCTACTCATTAATTACTCGAAAAATGTTTTAAAAACAATATTTTAAATGATATTTATAAATTCAGTAGAACTCGGCAATAACGACATGTGAAGGACTGAGCATTTTATGATGTTATATTTGAGTAATCTACAATCCGTTCAACATTTGAGAAAGCGATTGATGGATTTGTAAAAAGCGTAGGATTTTTATTTTTTAATACATTGCACTACTGTTTTAATATTGTATTTATAATACAGACGCTCTGTACAAAAATACAATAATTGGCATATATTTATATTCTAATCATTATTTCTAAATTTCATTTTATTTTTAGATGCAGTACTTAATGTACCGCATTTATGTAGGCTTTTAAAGATTTTGAAAAGGTTTTTTTTTTTTTTTTACTGTTTTTTTAGAGGGAGCAAAAAATAAGTCATTAAATTTGGTTCAATATTGCAAAAATCTGGGGGAAAAAAAGTAGCGTTCTGATTTTTTTTTTTTTTTTTGACGCTATAAATTTAATATACGCTATACAGCCTATAGAACTCCAAGTTGCATCTTCATCTATTTATTTTTAAAATGTATGTTGCCATTTTATTTCCTAATGCCAAAGTTCTACGATCGCATCAAATTTTAAAATTATTCGATATTTCGAACGAATAAAATATGATGCAAAAAAAAATATATATATATAAATTTATCAAAAATATTGTCAAAATGCATTCAATTTTAATAGGTTTACAGTTATTCGAAGGAGAACGTTTCAAAATATTTGATTTTTCTTTTTTAAAGAAATAATACTAAAAATGTCTTTTGACCATAAAAACTTTTCAATTTTTCTAAGAACTTAAAGTGAAAGGAAAATGTTGAAATCGTGCATATTATTATACGAAGAAATTAGATAAGCGTAGAATGTTTTTATCGTTAAATTCGGTGACTGGAGTATAATATTAATGCGTTCTATGTGAGATGTAACCCAGAGAGAGAGCGAGAGAGAGTTGAAAGCGAGCGGCAGGCGTAATTTTATTGCGTGGGTGTTCGGACTATCCAATTGTGTTCCTTGGTTTGTGAATAGTCCCTTCAGCGATGACGTAGTGGTTCTGCGGTATTACATTCACGACGCCCAATTCACATCTCGCATTTCAAACGAAGGCAGCTTCTCGTGTTTGTTGGCGGCGAGCATCATTCTCTTTCCTCTATTCACCAACAGCACAGCATCAAAGACCGAAACAGCGACTGTAGATTATAATATATCACATTTTTTTTAAAAAAAAAAAAAAAAAGAAGGAAGAAGGTTGACGTCGATTGAAACAAGAGCGAAAAATAACGGTGTGCGACAATATATATTTTTTTTGATTTGTTCGAGAAACCCAAATCGACTACTAGACCATCAAATTGAAAGTTGGAGATGAAAGTGGAAGCCGTTTTAATTACGATTGCCATTCTTCTGTTCACCCAGGCAGTTTATTCTTTGCCTTATTTAGATCAGGGTGAGCATTTTGAAATTACTTATTCAATGTTTGTGTACATATTTTAAACTTTTTAATTAATTTTTTTGTTAATTCTCTGTTGTTGTTCTTTTTTTCTCTTTCTTTTTTTCTTTCTATCTGTTCCTTTAAATTAAATTAGACGATGTGGGAGAGGAATACGATAACTTAGAAAATTTTCAAAAGTAAGTTTGAATTTTTTATTTTTATTATCACACTTTTTTTTATTATTATAATTAATGGTTTATATACGTTGAAAATGTGGAAATATGGGCACCGTGGTTTTTGAGCAAAAAAAAAAAATAATAATAATAATAATAAGTGATCAATAATTTTTTATTTGTGTGCTTTTCTACTGTCACGCGTAACATATTTGGACAGTTAGGGCTCGTTTCGCATATGGTAAACACCTTTCACTAACCACACTTTAGTTCACTTAATTGTAAGGTATCCGGAGAACTAATTTTTTTTTTTTAAATCCTAACTTTAAAATTTGTTTTTTTAATGGTCCATATTTATCGATTTATAATTATTTAATTACGTTTATAATTTTATTATTTATTATTTAAGAAGAGGCACACTTTAAAAAAAAAAAAAATTTTAATTGATTTTTAATTTTGAAATTGATCATCTTTCTTTGGACAGGAAATCTATCCGAGATCCATTATTATCAGGAAATCGACCCGACGATATTCAAATTAAGCTTCTCAGGTTCGGAAGGTAATTGCTGATTCGGAAAGGCCCACATTTGAATTTAGTTATACATAATTTTTTTTAAAAAAATAAAGTGTCGAAGAAAAAATATGTAAACTAGATATTATGGGGGAAGCAACGTGAAGGAAAAAATTAATGAAATGACGGTGTTTAATTCTTCAGTTTTTAGGCTCATTTATATACCGTATTAAAAAATTCTTTTTTTTTTTTGAAAAGTTTTAATTATTAATGTGATTCAAATCGGTTTTCTACCCTTTCTTTTTTTTTTGTTGATGAATTAGGAGGTCATGCGTAAAACGGGGCGACCGCTGCGACCATCGACCATCCGACTGCTGTTACAACTCGTCTTGTCGTTGTAACCTATGGGGGAACAATTGCTATTGCGAGCGAATGGGCCTTTTTCAGCAATGGGGCAAATAGAATGGGGCTCCCGACGAATCACATCTTACATACCGTAAGCGAGGAATTACATGTATAAAATCTATATTCAAGTGTCCATCTATTTCCGGGGCTTCCCATTTAAATTCGATGTTTCTATATGAAGTATACCTTTAAAAAAAAGCAACAACAACAACAAAAAATTAATAAATAGAAATATTATATATTCTGAAATTTTTTTCCTGGACAAAATTATTATCTTATCTTAAATATTAGTAGAATATTTATTATAAAGTATTACACACACCAGAAAAAAAAAACTTAAATCAAAATCTAATTTATTGACTGATATTTAATATTTTAATAAATGGGGGAAAAATTATAAAAGTTGGCGATAAATGATGGATTTTTTTATTATTATTATTATGATATTATTATTATTTTTTTATTTTTTCCCGTTTAATTCATATCCCTACAGAGATGAAAAAAATCGATTGTAACCGAGTGATAATTTTACTCATTAATATTTAATTGGACGTATGAATTATTTGTATTGCTGTGTGCCTCACTCGTATATTTTTCAAATAATATTATATCTACCGTATACGTCATTTTTGCATTTTATTTTTTTATATTTTTCCAATTCTAATTCTATCAAATCGATCAATTACTACTTTGTATACAGTGTATACCGTATAATAAGTTCGGTATTTTATCCGGATGATTTTGTGAGCGAAAATCACGAAAAGTTTTATTTGACGATGCCGCATAATATATCTTATTATTATATTATATTAGAAAAAAAAAAGAATTTTTCTTTTTTTCCCCTTTCGATTCGTTTCAATTTATATAAAAGCTGGCCTACAATAGAATTGTTGTCTTTGTTGGTGTGGTTGTTATCATGTCAAATAAATCATTATCAGTCGTAAACTTTACGAACCTAGTTCCATATTGTACCCTTATTCTATTTTTATTGAAATTCCGTGGGGATATGTATTTTATCGAGTTTTAAGATGGAAAGATTGAAGAGAAATGTGCAATTGCATTTATTAATTATTATTATTTTTTTTTTTGAAAACGATGAAAGATAATTCGGGTAATTGCTTAATTATTTTAAATTATATAAGTACAGTAATTATGACAAATATAATAATGTTAATGTTAACTGAAATGCTAATATAATAGAATTAAGTTTTTTTTTTTTTTTTTTTGGTATCAACTTTAAAAGTAAAAAATAATGCATTTTCAATACAGTAATTATTTTTGCGTTTAAGTTATTTCGAATGTACCGGTAGTGTATTGCGAGCATAATTAACTGTATAGGGTCACTTTGAATTTGATACAACGAATGAAGTTCTGATCTTGAATAAGATTTACTTACCATTGGAATTTTAAAATAATAATTAAATAGCAATGTTAAATTTATGAATTTAAAAAGGTTAATCATAATCGTGTACAGTAGCCTACATATAGTTGATTTCTAAACGAGATTTATTAACTTTAAAACTTTCCGACGCTAAAAAAAAATGATAGAAAAAGAAAACTAATCCGATTAAATTGAGTATTATTTTTTTCTAAAAAAAAAATTTAAAGTTTAATACAAAATTATGAAAAATAAAGTTACTACCCCAAGTTTATACATGTACTGAATTTTCAAGGTTTATTTTAACGAGTTTTCTCTTTTCAAATAAACATTTTTCTTATTCTGTTTTCACTGAATTTGCGTTCTTTTGCTCGCTTTTATTGTGCATTGTAAATTTGTAATGGCATGTAAATGAACGATATACTGTAGCAAGGTAAGTTTTCGGTGTACTAAATAATTTATTACATGTTAAGATGTATCGTCGGGAACAATTTGCGTAGTAGCTTAGCCATTTCTTGAATTTGTATCGTAGGAAACAACTATAAACAATTTGACAACAATAATATAATGGTTTATAAATAACTTATATAATAAGTTTACAATCCGTAAATATTACCAATACATGCAATGGGGAGAAAATGCTATTTTTGTAAAGTGCATCGCAAAGGTGAAGTTGAGTAAATGCTCAATAAATTCAGTAGCCTACCATTATAATTTATCAAAACCCTTTCAATTTAATTTATTTAACGTATTAACAATTGAAGTTGACAAAAAAAAATTAAATTAAATAATAAATATTTTAAGTAAAAAGGAAATCCAACACAATTTTCAATTAGTGAAAAAATTTATTGATTTAACGGGGAAACTAATTTTTGTTTAGGTCGATTTTCATGTACAGTACTGAATATAGCCTACTGTACATGTATATTATTTTGTTATAGACGTAGGCTTATTTTTAGTTACATATTTTTCATGAAATATGCAAATTGTTAACTTACGTAGATGTGTCATGTTCGCACAAAAAAATAGTTAACCCAATAAATAACAATACGATCGAGTGTCACAAAAATTTAAAAATTCTTGTTTTGAGGTGTTTTTTTTTTTTTTATTTAATTTGGCTATTTATTTTAAGTCAATAAATAATGAACTGTGAACTATTAGGTCTCGTTTTCAAAGCAGATTGAACTCGGAAGTGTCATGCTAATCCGCTTGGAATTATTTTATGCCGTCCTATTTTCCAGGACAAGGATTAGAGCTAACAAATGGAATTGTAAAAGCATCAGTTTTATTAATCCAATTAATCTCTTTTACTTTTTTTTAAATATTTTTATTACAATAAAATAATATCAAATTAATAATTTATTTAATTTTGAATATTTTTGTTTATTGAGATTTAATTGTAGGCATTAAAAGTTTTTGTTTTTTCTTTTCCTCATTTATTATTAAGTTATTGAAAACTGTTATTAATGATAAATGATTTTTTTTATTTTATTATAATCTGATGATTATTAAGGTTACTAAGGAAAAAGCTTATTATCTGCAAAATGTAACAGAAGTACCGTAATCAAAATTTTCTTATTTATTTTTTTTTAATTTGAGATTTAGATTTGATTACATCAAAACATATTAATTTTAATTGTATGCATCTGCATGGCCGTTGTAATTGTTTTTACATAGGCCTACATAAGCTTGTTGTTGTCTTTAACCATGGACAGTATTTCCCATTTTTATTAAAAAAATCGAAAAAAATCTGCAATAATTACAGACTTAAAAGATGTACTTAAAAATTGCCGTTGCAAAAGAAAAATAACATTTTATAAAATAATTAGGAAGCTGTATTATATTTTTAGTCTAGTAATATTAAGCGATAAATTTTGTGCGGGCTTTCTATGATCAATTTTCTCTAAAAATGTAATTGTAATGGATTATAAAATTAAGATGTATGGTCATAACTGTTAGGCTACTCGATCCTTATTTAAAAAATATTGCCAATTAACGGTACCGGTATATATATATTTTTTTTATTATAAATTTTCAGATTTAATTTTTATGATAACCTTGAAAGCAGGTGAATGAGAGATCCATCGCATGCGCATTTAAGGTTTTACATTAAATTTTGTTTATTCTATTCTACATTTCAAGGTGTTCATCCAGAGATTCCAGACACGGCTTTCTTTCTTTATACAGTATTCATGTACGAATTAGACTAAGTAGCTCTTGCTTGCGCTTGACTTTAATTATTTTTATTTCCCCCCTCTTCTTGCATCAGGTATTTTTAATAAATTATTTGATTGGTAAACATTTCAAGCAGAAGCATAAGGAGGGTATGTGGCACCCGAGGCAGTCTCCGAATTTTGCGCTCCCCCTTCCGTTCGCTTCCCCTCCCCACTTTACAATTTATTTATTTTTTGTTGACTTGATTAATTTAGCTCTTATCAAAAATTTTAAATATGGAAATACGGAGAGCATTCAAGTCAATCGGGGATTTTTTATTCAATTTAGTTTTAAAAAAATGTTGTACAAAAGCTTCAAATTTTTTTATGGTAGCAAGCAGCAATAATTATTGTGTCTTCTATTCCCTCCAAGTGGTTTTAAGGTTTTAGGCCCCGCGAGTATTTTGTTTAGTCAAAATGACATGCTTACATGTTATAGTGCTAGAATGTTGGGATGAACATTTTTGTGAAGGAAGGCTTAAAACCAATTGACACTTACGGAAGCCTTAAAGAGCTACAGTACTGAGTATCCAGAAAGTCAGCTGGAAACCAACTGTCCCATCTCCTAAACAATTTTGATTTTGTTCCATGTGTTTTTTAAATGTTTGAGCCATTAAAGAAGTTTTCGAATATCCACTACTATGTTCAATATAATATTATATTTGTACTTATAATAGTTGCATGTCATTTGGTTAAAAAAAAATCCCGTGGCCTACTGTAACTGTATAGTACCGAAGAACCACTTGGAGGCAATAGAAGTTACTTGCGCTACCATAAAAAGTTTCAATTTATATACATGTAGACCTATACCTACCTATTTATTGTGATTTAATTGTCTAACATTAAGAATAATAATTTTAAAAAATGATTCGTTTGGTCATTTTTTAAAACTCAATTGGATCTAAATCACCTATTAATATTCCCGATTGACTGTAACGTCCTATTAAACAAAACTTGCTAAAAAATAAAATTACTGTACCGGTAACAATATTTTTCACAATTTTGACGCCTCTTTGATTATTTTTTTATTACCGATATTTTGTTTGATAACAGCTTGTTTTTATATTGAAATATATATGACTACCGGTATATGTAAAGTTAATTGTACAATATTTTGCCCGACCGAGCGCAAATAAATAAATATGGTAAAAATAAAAAAAAATTGGTAAGTTTTTTTTTTATTATTATTTAAAAAAAAAATCAATTGCTCAAAATTATGAAAAATATAAAAAAATCTTTAGAAACTTTATTGTAAATCAATTTCATATAAAATAAACTGTCGGTAACTAACGTCAAATGTGAAAGAAAATGTGTTTTTGACTCACAAAATTGATTTTTTTATATAAGAAAAAACGTACCATGTTTTCCAAATTTTTCTAGACTATTTTTAAAAATACTATTTTATTATCCCACTGTTTCGGTAGCAAATGCTAATAATTTTGCGTTGAGCCTACACTACTGATGACAAACCAAAGCATACTTGTATCAGAAAAAATATTAATCTAAATACCAGTGTTATTTTATTATTATTACTATATTTTATTGGAGTAATTAACAGTACATACCGGTAATTATATTATTTTGCCAAGTAAGTTGATTGGTTAATATTTGTTACATTTTTTAACTTTCCCTCCAAATCAGTTTAGTCAATTACTCCATAGATGGCGATACAAGTTATTCCGCATTTTAACAACATGGCGGCTTATGTTGAATGTGCGGTTCTTCGAAGTGAATTAAAATTATTTTTATTTAATTCTACTTTGCCAAAATACAATGCGCCGCTATGTAAAATAAATAACGGATACCGGTTTAATTTCATACGAAGATATTCAATGTTCAATACTGCACGGCCTGAAGATAATAAACAAAAAGATGAAAAAGGTAGCCTATAACGCAGCATCCATTTGATCGTTTTTAAAATTTTAAATAATTGCATCGTTATTTTAAGAATCTAGCCATTTTAGAACGTTAAATATTAGAGGAGCACCACAAGAACAGAGATTTGTCAGGAGAGGAAAAGGCAAATTTCAGGTTCAAGTAAGTACAGCATTGGTGATCGGTAAAGATCATTTTTGAGTAAGTAGCCTAATTTATTGCACATAATTTTATTGATAGGTCTTGCCACCGCGGTATACTAAAATGCCCGTGGATCAAGACTGGCCAAGTGTTTGGCCTACCGCTCAAACATTTAAAGCTTCAGTAGTTCCTTTGCCAATAAGGCAAGGACCGAAAAATAAAGATGCGCCGCTTCATAAATATGGAAATGCAGAGTTGATGAAGATACCAAACTTTCTTCATTTAACTCCACCAGCAATTAAAAGACATTGCGACGCAATCAAACGTATTATATTGTGGTGGAGAAATTAATTGTACATCATTTATAATGAATAAAATATTTTTTTTAGATTTTTGCACTCCTTGGCCTAAAGAATTAACGAGTGATGAAGAATGCGAAAAACATTTCCCAGTCTCAGTAAGTACGACCGATTATTTGCATTCTGGTCCTTCAATTAGAGAGCCTAAAGCGAGAATTGTTACTGTTCAGGTATAATGTTTTCATTATTATACGGAAAGTGCGAGACGAAATTAATGTATTGTATTTCAGTTAAAACTGCCAAGACTTGGATTAAACGCACACGCTGTTGATAAATTTCTTAGATTAGTTGGAGATCGATATGATGTTCCTTCTAGAACAGTCACTTTTACAATCGACAGGTAGTATAATTGTGTAACTATATTGTTTAATTCAAATTGAAAATCTTTTTTATTTTATTTCAGATGTCCACTTAAAAAGCAGAATTATGAGTACGCCATGTATTTATTGACTGCTTTGTATTTTGAATCTTGGGTAATTATTACATTTTCGGTGTTTAAACGTTTCACACGATTTTTGGTTTAAATTTGCAATAGAAAATTGAACCTTGGGAATCTGAAAAAAGTGAAGAAGATGCTGAATGTTACGATTGGAATAAGAGTCGTTCTAAATCTGAACTTTTGAATGTGTTAAAACGAGTAAACGACTCTATCACAGAAGTAAGAATTTGTTTAATTAATAGATTTGATGCCAAATACAGTACTATTTTTTTTTTTTTAATATTATAGGAAAATAAAGAAAAGAAGCCGGCATTTTTGAACAGATTACCTTCGAAATATGGAGAGGAAGATATATCAAAGTTGGAAGAAGTAGTTCCATACAGCGAGGCACTTACTGAAATTCATAATGAAGGGGAAAGTGTTGAAGCTTTAGACAAGTACAAACAGAGCGTTCTAAAATTACTAAATTTAAAAAGCCTGAATGCAAAGTGTTAGACTATTCTTAATAAATTTTTTAAAAGCCAAAATAAATTGTTAGATATTTATTAAATGGTGTTGTATTTGTTTTTGTAAAAAAAAAACGTATTGTACTAGTTTAAAGTTTTGTTTTAATGAAGTTATTTTTATCGTTAATTTAATCTATGATTTAATAGGTTTTTTTTTTATGGGGAAATAAAATTGAGGCTTATCAGTTTTAAAGATAGAATTTCATTAACCTATGTGAGGGTGAAGAATGTAACGACGATTGAATTTTAATTGAATCGGCCATTGTGAAAAGGACATAAGTCGCTATTTATAACACAATTTAAATTAACTTGGGAAGCGTTCTACTTCTAATAAAAGGGTCATTTCTCCAAGGGCGAACCACTCTGAAAATTGCTTTAGATTTTTGGAATATTTTTTCCCTTACTTCCTCAATCTATCGTTATTAACTTTATTTTGCCTCATAACAATGGAAATTGTTTACAATAAGATTTAAGGTGAGAATATGTTTGCAGCTTCGATGGCCACCAGTTTAAAGAATAATAAATTGACAGTAGTAGCAGGACTTGAGTCAAATTAAACGGCGTTAAAAGTTGAAAAGGTCAACGAGGACACTTGATGACGTTTTTCGTGACGTAATATTAGAAAGTCGGTCACGTGTTAAGAATACCAAGATGGCGGCTGATCTTTCGATTGGCGTTTGGATGTTTGGAAATTAACGTTTTATTCAATTCTGTAATATTTGCTTCGTTAATATTTTAATAATACATGGAACCTTTTAGTTTACTGTTGTCGATTTTATTTTGTTATTGTTAATAATACGACAAGAGCGATGGATGAAGACGGCAATAAGGACGGTGACGTTCGCAATCTCTCGGGTATGCATTCTCTTTTTCTTCAAATTCGAGAAGAGTTAATTGTGTTAGCATAATATTATTCAAAGTTACGTTATTATATTAGCTGAGTGAGAAATATTTAATTGGAGGATATAAGCGAAATGTCAATGATTCTTGGTAATTAATGTTGGCGTAATTATTGTATAGAAAGCAAAATTTTGGATTTCCGACGGAAAAAAATCTATGAAGATTTGTGTTATTCATAAAATGAGTAGCGTTCAGTTTCGTTCTTTTAACATAATGTAGCCGATAAATTGGGCTTAAATTGTTATAATTTTGACTATGTCACGAGATTACAATATTGCAGCTGTTTACATACTAAACAAAATTAATGTTTACAAAAAGATGATGTGCGTTCTATTGATTAGAACCTAGTTAGAACACAATTTTAACCTTAAATTTTTAGAAATAAAATTGGGGTTTACCTTGATAACAACTGATTTATAAAAAGCAACGCCTATTTTTTGTACTCAATGTCATCAATATTCTTATTCTGACTAATTTGGGGAAAAAAATAAAAATATTGGACAATATAGGACAAATTGGGCGCTTCCTCATCTGTCGCAAAACAATGTTTAAAAAATAGAAAAATTTAAAAGCTTATAACGATAAAAAAAAAAAAATAATAATTTGGAAGTCGCCAGAATATTATCGTAACTAATTTCGTATTAATAAATGCTTTATTCGTCGTAGATGAATGATTTATTGAAATATTTACAGTATTTAATATTTAAAAATAGAAAGAAAAAAAAAAGATGAGTCATTGGCTCTCGTAATTATTCTTATTCGATAGTTGCATTATTTTGTATTTTGACAGATGAGTCTCATAGTAGCAGTTTATCAGATTGCCACGATTGCGAACCGCAACTAGAGTTTGACGACACTGAACTTGAACACACTGCTGGTAAGGTGTTCTGCGTCGGTTGGTCGAACAAGATTTTATTCAGTTAACAATTATTATTATTAATGTATGCATGGTTTTATTTACTTGTGTTGGTACCTGCATGAACCAAGACAAATAATATTATTTTAATGTATTTATTGTACAAGTACACAATGATATTAGTTTTTTTGGTTGAGAGCTTTGGTACATTTTTGATAATGAAAGTTAACTGTTAAATAAATTTCAGATTTGGAAAAAGAGGACTCTGGTGAATACGTTGAATCTCCTGTCTCCGATGGCACGATCGATGAAAATTTTGAGGAGCAAATAGGATTCGACCCTCCTATTAAAACTACAATTGAAAATGGAGAAGAAGCTCAGGATTTCTCTGATATTGCCAAATACGGAATTGTTGAAGTCGCTGGTAAATTTTTTTTATTGGTGTTATTGAATGTTAAATTCTAATAAAATATTGTAATGAATGTTTATTTTTTAAAGGGGACGATTATTCAGGTAGAAAAGTAATAGTTATTTCGGCCTGCAAATTGCCATCAAATAAGACCTTTGATCACGAGAGGTTTTTTAGGTAATTGGTTCTTTAAATTTAATTTTAACGGCGTTATCTAATAATTGTTTTACTTCGTGCAGATACCTCATGTATACCTTGGATCAATACGTGGAAAATGACTATTCTCTGGTTTATTTTCATTATGGGTTAACGAGTAAAAATAAGCCGTCTATTTCCTGGCTCTGGCAGGCATATAAAACTTTTGACCGAAAGTAAATTCCGAATGTTTTATTAATTTGTTTAGTTATATTTTATAATTTTATTATTATTATTTTTTTTTATGTTATTTTAGGTACAAGAAAAACCTCAAAGCTTTATTTCTAGTTCATCCTACAAATTTTATTAAAGTTTTGTGGGGTATTTTTAAACCGGCTATCAGGTATTAAGTAGCCTATTATAATATCTAAAATATTACTTTTGTTTGAGTTTTTATTCATTTGAATTTTAGTGTCAAATTTGGTAAAAAAGTGATGTACGTAAATTATCTTAATGAGTTAAAACAACATTTAAGAATTGACCAATTGTATATTCCTCAGCCAGTACGAGAGTAAGTTATATTAAATGTTACAGTGTATTTGTAAAACAAATTGCTAATTAAAATTGCATTTTATTTTAGACATGATAACCAATTGATGACAAAAAGTAAAATGACTTCTTCCCAAAGCGCAACATTCCATACACCGATCGACACGCAACAATTTAAAGTTTCTCTGCAATTGTAAGTGTTGAAAATAATTATTTTTCTAATCAGAAATTTAGTAACAACGTCATTTGTTTTAGCCTGAAAGAAAGAAATAATGGCGATCCAATTCCACAAGTTGTAAGGAAATGTGTCGATTATTTGCAAAATCCAGATATTTTGGAGTCTGAAGGCTTGTTCAGGAGATCTGCTAATCAAAAAGTTGTAAAGGAAATTCAGAATGCCTTTAACGAAGGTATACTTGAAATCATATTGAAACGGTAAAAAAAAACCTATATTGAGATTTTTGTAAAAGGAGTTGAAATCGATTTTTCCAAATACTGTGATCCGCACCTTGCTGCTGTTCTCTTAAAATTATTTTTGAGGGAATTGCCTGAACCGTTGCTCACGTTTGATTTGTACAATGATATCATCGGATTTCAGAGTAAGTCGTTAATTTAGTACCGGTATTATTTTGCTAACAAAGGTGTAAAAAAATTTTTGTTAAATTTATTAGGGCTACCGAAAAGTGAACGTTTGGAAGTATCCAGGATAATGATACTTCACAGATTACCGGACGATAACTACCAATTACTCAAACATATTGTAGATTTTTTGTCAGCTCTAATGGACCGTAGTGAACTGAACAAAATGACTGCCTCTAACCTGGCAATTGTATTTGGACCTAATCTAGTCTGGTCGTTAAACCAGCAGGCTTCCATAGCGACAATGGGGCCGATTAATCATTTTACAGATTATATTCTCAGCCATCATGAGCAGATTTTTATTAAGTAATTGGTATAGGCTTTCTAATCTTAAAAAGATTTTAAATTATATACTGTATAGCGATTTATTCTCTTGTTGGCATTATCATTGGTATGTTGTCAATGTTTATTACAGTGTCATACTTCATAAACAGTGGAATATCAAAACTTCCTTCTAATGCCAAAACTATGTGTGTTTGAAAATATGTTTTAGCTATAATAATTATAACGTCAAGTTTTATATTAAAAGAAAAATTAGTTTGGTTTTTTAAAGGCACAAAATTGACACGAAGTATGCAAAGATTTTTTTTGATTTGACAACATGATTATTCCCTCCCTTCCCTTAATTATTAATAATGTAACGCTTATTTAATATTATATTATAATTTTAAAATCTCACGTTTTCAGTCATTGTATTGAAATAGGTGATGCTATTCCACAAAAGTTAGTCTATCTAAAGTTAATTTTTCATTACGGTTTATCATAATGATTATATTTATTGCAAAAAAAGTCAGTTTTTATTATTATTATTATTAATGTATATGTTATAATTATTATCTGGGTAAATACATTCGATTATAAAATACAAAGTGTCATTGTTTTGTCGCCCTAAATTAATTAAGGAACAGTACGTAATAACATTCCTTTATAAATCTACGAATAAATTTTTTTTTATTAATTTGACTTTTTTTTTTTTTTTGTCTTCAAATTTCAGCTTCAATCGCAACTAAAATTAATTTTATAATTTAATGCGGTTATTAAAAAATTATTTGTAATTAATCATTAATGCGTTGATAGCGCAGCCCTGGTGGACGACGCTTTAACTTGTTTGGCAATTTGTTCAGCACGTGCACTGCAGAATTTCGATACTGTGGGAGAGGAGACACGTCGTCACACGTCTTTTATTGATAATAATAATTATTATGCCTTATAAAAGGAAGAAATATCACGATGGCGATAATAAAAATTCTAAGAAATTGAAGGTAAAAAGAAGATTTAAGGATTTGGATGAAATTGTAGAAGACCTAAAGCCAGAAAATGCGGAAAAACTTCTGAATCAAGAAGTTGATCTTGATCTACCTGGTAGCGGCCAACACTTTTGCATTAATTGCAGGTAATTAATTATGAATATTGCTATATTTTCTAAAAAAAACATTTATTAATAAAGATTATTGTTTTAAGTCGATATTTTATCACCGAACAGGCAATGCTAGAACACTTTCGCAGTAAAGTCCACAAACGAAGGTAATGTTTATCTTTATTGATTTTTTTTTTTTTACAATTTAAAGATAATATTATGCAATGACAATGTCACTTACTTGTTTATACGAATTGAACTAATAAATATAAATAATTATTTTAGAGTAAAAGCATTGGAAATGGAACCGTACACGCAAAGTGAAGCTGATGCAGCTGCCGGCTTAGGATCATTTGTTAAACCCAAATTAAGAAAAACAGAAACTGATATAACAGAAACTACCTAAGATATTGATTTGGAAGTAAAATTATTAATCCTACCTATGACTAGTTTATACGCGTTTCAAATTCTTAAGAAACTTTTTCATAAAATAGTGTATTTTAAAGAGGATATTGGCCAAAATAATTATTAGCAGCTATGCTTGATAAAAGCATAGTTTCTATAATAAAAGTTTCAATTTAAGATCCATTAATTATTATTTTGTGTTGTCTAATAATTTGTTTTACATTAATAAATGTAAGAACAAACCCTTGATAATATTATATATTTACAGTACTAAATATGCTGAGAATAATTGAAAATTTCTTTTTTTATTTAAAAAAAAAAAAAAATTTATACCGGTATCGCTTTCAGTGACCAACGAAAATGTGATTTGACCACAACATCTAAAGCGCTTTGGCTTTTAAATTTTTTAAAAAAATGTATATTGTTTATTTAATTTCTTGTAAATAGTGAAATAAATTTAAATAATTTCGCATTTTTTAATAAAATTTGTCAAGAATTAAAAAAAAAAATGACGTCAACGAGCATGCGTCTTTATCTCGTTTTCTGATTCGCCGCAGGTGAAGGCGGCAGCCATCTTCGTTTTGGATAGACAATGGCGGCTGTTAGCCGTTGATAAGAGCTCGCGTTTATCGGCTTGGAGTTTAACCTTGATTTTGAGGATTATACGGCAGGGGTGACAACCGCTGATCGGTCGACGATCGTGTATGTGTTCCTAGACGACGGATATTAGGTATTTTTATGCATTTTTTGTTTTTACCAGTGTTTATTATCATGAAGCGCCACATCAACACCCAGCGGCAGCGTCGGGCGTGAGAAATATCGGCTGAAATATCAGGCGCGCAAACATTGATCAACTGTCATTTCCCCTGGATTTTAACGTTATTTAATCAATATTTTATACCGCTATTAAGCAATGTTCGAAAGAAATGTGTCGGTTCGCGTTTATATGACTTCTAAAACCTAAAAGACTTGAACATAATCTCAAAAATGGCAGGTCGAATGAGGAGGGGTGATCTGCTAGCTTACCAAACAAAACATGATGCTTTTTTACGAGAGTTGCGGCAATTTCATAGCAGTAGAGGGTAAGAAACTATAGCTATTACTAATTCCCTGAAATTTTATTTTTTGATTCAATATAAATAACTCGTGTTTGCATCTTGAATTTGTTTAAATAGCACCGCTTTTAATCGGCCCCCACGAATCAATGGCCGCGATGTCGACTTGTATTTATTGTATAGCGAAGTGACGTCTCTTGGCGGGTGGAAAAAGGTATTACCGAGTGTTTTTATAACGCTACTTCATTGTAATGATTTGTCGAATATTTGCTAACTATTTTTCAATACAAGTTATGCATTAAAAGCGAACAAAAGTGAATTAGTTTATGTAGGGAGTGGTGAAGGGGAGAATTAAGCCTGCTCATTCACTGTCACTTTTGGGAACTAATATGGTTCACTTTCGAGGGTGGCGCTACGTGCGCTTGGTTTAAAATGCCCTTTGGCGTTAGAGGGCGCTATTATCGAATGAGCATCTTTTTAGGACCTATTCGCCTTGTACATTAATCAAAATTATTAATTTTAATTTATTGTAGGTTTTTCATTTTATACTTTAAAAAAATAATAATTTTAGTTTCTAATTTAGTAATGAAAAATATTGGTTACATAAAGCGTTTTTATTTCAAACACTATAACTTTTTAATTTAACTTTACAGTATTTATTTTGTAATTTTAATAATACGGATAATAATAATTAATGAATTTTTTAATACTACGCAAGTATGTTAATTGTGTATTGTCTTGCATCGTTATTTTATTATGACGATAAATTAGCTTATCATAAAACTGATAATGTAATTTTACGGTAACTATTTTTACCTGCTAATTGAAAAGAAGTTCTTATTCACATATTTTGAATAAAGATTTTTTTTTGCTATTTATAGTAAAATGTAATTGTTTGGAAATATTTTTATTTTAGGTGAATAATAACAAAAGTTGGCCGACAGTTCTTGAGTTGTTACACATTCCAAAGGAATGTCCAAACGCAGAATTTGCTATTCGGCATTTTTACATTAGGCAAGTACTTTAAGCGATATTTAAAAGTTTTAAAAAAATGTAGCTAACAATTCATGTTTGAAACAGATATCTTGATCAATATGAACGCATTCATTTTCACGGCGAAGAATCTGACGACGATCGGGGAGAAACTACCGATATTCGTGGAAGGAAAACTAACGTCTCCGTTCAGCATTTACCGACGTCGTACAATCATCAACAACATGACCTAACTGGTAGTTTGAATAACGATAGCTATGTTTTAAAGAAATTTGAATTAATTTTTTTTTTTTTAAATTTAGATGCAACGCGAGTAACTTTAGGTTTAAACGTGAACGCAATCTCTCAGTCTGAATACGACAAGCTGGTCTTCTCTTTTCTTTCGGGGTTGCCAAACGAAGTCGACTTTGCAATCAATGTTTGCACTCTATTAGCTAATGATAATCGACGTGGACTACACCTAGAGCGCTGTCCGCGACTACTTGAATTGTTGATAGCTCAAGCTGGAGTTTGGAGTGATAGTAAGGCATTTTTAATATTGATCAAGGATATTTTAAAATAATTTAATGTTGATTAATAGCCAATGGCAGTATTCGTGGGCTGTTAGAAGATGAGTGGAAAAGAATAGAAGGCGGTTGGAGTATGGCCGAATTTTGGCAAAACGCGTTAGAAGATCAAGAAATCAAAGAATTATTAGGACCTTGGGAAGGAAGAAGTAAACTGTTAAAATTATTTTTGTTTTTAGAAATCGCTAATTAATGCAACTTTAGGGAACAATGTTGCTGAAGAAGATAGTTTATTTAATTTACATCGTCACTTAGGGATTCGTGATAGAGAAGGTCAAAGAGTATTGCAAATCGCAGCTATTCTAAGGAACTTAGCTTTTGAAGATAGTAATATACCTATTTTAGCATCGAGTTCTGTATGTCTAAAGTAAGTAATTTCATTCTAATGGCAACTTGAACGAAAGTCTTAATTTTTCTTTATGTTGAATCGCACTATTAGATTTCTTCTATTATGTGCTCATAGCTGTTGGGCAAATTTAAGGCAGCTGGCATTTGATACTTTAGGAAGTTTAACAACTGAGGTAATTAAGGATATTTTTAGTTTTTAAAATAATAGTATAACTGCAGTGATTAACTATTTGCAGATGGTTTTGGAACCTTGTGATGATCTCAGCATTCAAATTTTATTTCGGACAATCACAAGTAGTCTTCAGTCTAACGATAGATTTCTCATCATTAGAGGTTTAGAAATGCTGATTGGGCTTTGTCAAGTGGAAACAAATGAAGATGCAATTGTTAGAAGTTTGGAGCACAGGGTATTACATTTCCATTTTAATACTTAAAATACTTTTATAATAACAATTAATAAATAGGTATACGAGAGAATTTGCGCCTTGTTAACCATTCCGGACATAATGCTCCTAGTCTATACTCTGGAATGCCTTTATCACATAACTCAGTTAGGAAAGGAATCTTGCAATATTATTGCTAGGATTAGCGGCGTTATTGGTAAATTTAGTTTTTATATACTCTTATGTTGACGTAATGTTTGAAAACGTGTTTTTTTAATGTTGTTTTACAGGGTGTTTAGTAGGGCTCGTTACGTTAGAAGCTCAAACTTTTGGGCCAAATGCATGCATTTCTATGAAATTGGTTGAATCTCCAACTTTATGCGTTAATCCTGTCTCATTACCTCCTATCACTCCATCTCGTCCCTCGATACCAACTCCCCAACGTGTTTTAGCATCTCATGGACAACGTAATCATTTTAAATTTGAATATTAAAAATGTGTATCCTAATTTAATAAGTTTTATTAGGTTCGATTTCGATACCCATTCCACCAGGTTATCAGGAATTAGATAATGAAACATTTGTTTGCAATTGGTAATTTTTTTCAATTTAAAAGTTCTTGTTTTAAAAATTAATTTAAAAATGTTTTAACTGATAGGTTGAAGGCCACGTTCGAAACGAGACCAAATACTTGTGTTTCTCATACCTCGATTTATAATGATTATCAAAGCGTGTGTATTCGTTTGGGAAAGAAAGGACTTATTGGACCAACCCAACTTGCGAATCATTTGCGCACAGTATTTCCATTTATTCAAAAAAAGTCGGAGGGAAGTGTCTCAGTGGAGTGGGACGGGTTACGGAAGCGGGATCATCCTTTAGCGGTTTCCATCATCACCCCAGTGAAAGTAGCCCCAAAACTCGTTTCTAGTTTTTCTCAACCCCTTCCCGAATTAAACGTTGGAAAAACGGGAATAGGACCAGTGGTGAATTCGAGTCACAGTCCTATTTTAAAAGCTCAGTTGAGTGCTCCTCCTAAAAGCCCAGTTTTAAGACAACATCCTCATCTCCATAAAGCATTAGTGAGTTCAACGAATCCTTCATCACCACCGCCTTTACCTCCTCTGCCACCTCCATCTACTTCGCCTATCAAAGAATCCGCATCAATTCAAACCCCAACTACTCTAATTAAAAGTCTTTTAGCTAATAAAGTCAGTCAAAATATTCAACGACAACAGCAGCAACAAATTCTTAAACAACAAATAATTCCAGTACCTTCTTCTTCGGAAAAATCATACGTGTTGCAACCGCCACAGTTACCGCATTTGTTGCTGACAGTCGCTTCGGCCACCCCTACGACTTTAATCACGTCGACGACGCCAAATGTCACTTCGACGTCCTCGTCGGCGCAGTTAGAAACTAAAGGACAAACAGATTCCGGAATTTCTGTTAGTCCTCGAGCTGCAACTACCAAAATTGAATCCCGTTTGGCTCTTTTTTGTCCGAAAGTGAGACTGAACGGTGTCCAAAGGCAAGTAAATGCGAACTCGATCGACCGCGGGAAACCCTTAAATTCTGAAAATTTGAAAAACGGCAGCCCGGAACCATCGCGGGCGAGCGACGTTGTGTCAACGACGTCGACTTCGGGAACGCCACCGTCCATTTTTAAATGTCAACAGTTTACAAGCGCTCAAAATTCAGGAATTAATCCATTCGCCACGCTTCCTCCAAATTTACAACCATCTCAGCCTCCAGTAAATCGCAAAGGAGGTGTTTTAGCGGACCTTCTCGACGGAAAGGTTAACAAAGAAACGCTGTTAGTGATGAACGGAGTAATAGATCGCCGGCCAATAGCTACTGCTAATACACTGAATCTTGTAAATACAACCGTTGTTAAAATGACTAACGGAGAAGGTCCTGCAACAAATTCGGTAAGTTCGAGCGGAGGAGCGGTGGATGATAAGGCGTCTACGACTCCTATTTTTTCCAAAGATAACGCGGTGAATAAAACAGCAGTCGTGAACGAGGTGAAATTGGGACCGGGTATCGTGAGGACAGTAGTGAATAGGTTTTCGAGTTTAACCTCTGAGACTCAAAACAAAGGAACCGAAGAGCTCATTGGTTATCCCAGAGTCTCGTACGAACAAGTGAAGCAGTTGAATCAGAAAGTGCCCACGTTCCCTTTAGTTAAAAGGCCGTTAAGTGTAAAACCAACGTCGACGGTGAACTCTGAATCGGTGGCTAGTATTAATTCCGACGGATTGGAAGTGAAAAGACTAAAGTTAGAAGCATCGTGCAATACACCCTTAAATATAGGAGATAATAAACCTATTATATCTTCGACATTGGTAGTTCACAAAGTTACACCTGTTTTAGGTACAACACCGCCAACAATAGCTCCACTCACCGGCGTAGGACAACAGTTAAAATTTCAAAAACAGCAACAACAACAGCAGCAGCAACAACAACAACAATTTTTGCAGGCTCAACAAATGAAATCTATTAAACCTTTGCCACAGCCGCAACAACAACCAAGACCAGCAATCGCTCCAAAGTTAGAGTTTATTTGCGATTGGAAAGATTGCAAAAGGTAAGTTTATTTTATGGTATATTTTTATCTGTACCAGTTGAAGAATTAGCGAGTTTTTCGTTTAACAATATTTTAAAATTACAGTACAGTACTGTATATTTATTCAGACTTTTTGTCGCTAATATAAAGTGAATTAAATTCTAGCTGTTTAATTTACGTTTACGAATCAGTTATTGATGTATTCCATTTTAATTTAATTGTTAAAAATGGATATGGTGTGGATTAAAAGTAATGATACTATTTTTATAAAACTGCATTTATAATAAAATTACAAATGAATGTTGCCGCTTTAAAAGTAAAGTTTCATACTTCATTGCAGTTCTGGAACTCACATTAGTGTTGTCATGGCTGGTCGATTACAATTTTTAAATGTTGACCACGGTGTATAAATAGCAATCTTTCAAGTGTATTTTCACTTGAGGAAACAGAAGAACCACAAGTTTTGACGAGAAATAAAACTTTGATGCCTTTTGGGCCCTATTGCCTCAAAAACTTTTACCATTTTGACACCATAGACGACATTCAGAAAATTGTAACCGACCAACTGAGCATGATTCTACATTAAGGGTTTCAGCATTTTTACCAAGAGTAAGAGCTGCATTGTCAGTGGCGAGTAGCTGTCCTATGCAAGGTTTTATAAAAACAGTCGAATTACTTTTCTGCCACATCGTGTGTAATAAGGAAGTAACACATTTTTCTGAATGTTTATCTTGAAAGTTAACGTTTTTTTTTTCGATCTTTACAGATCTTTTGATACCCCCAATTCGGTTTACTTCCACGCATGCAAAGTTCACACTCCCCCATCTGGACCTGCTGCCAGTCCTTGTCTGTGGGAAAATTGCGATCAGATGATTAGGCAGAGGCTTTCTCTCATGACTCATATACAGGTAAGAGGAGTAAATGAAATTTATGGAAAAAAAAAAATTTGTAATTAAATTTCGATGAAAAATTAGGAGAGGCATTGCAACGAAGGGGTGCTTCGTCTTCAGGCCAGGCGACGCCAGGAAATGTCTACGGCTGGCCAGTCCTCCATTCCAAATCCACCTCCACCGCCACCTCATCCTGGTTACGCTCCCAACGCCGCTCTCCATGCCATTAAAAGACACGCATTGGAATTCCTCAATAATAAAGAATTAACGGTATTTTAATCGATATGCAGTTAAATTTTTTGTTATTTTAGAAAAACTTTTCAGGTTAAAATTTATTTAATTGAAATGTAAATACATGTACTAATTATGTGTTTCGTGTACATGAAAAAATTAATATCAAAAATTATTTCGAATTCGAAAAAACAGGGAGTTCATTGCATCCCTAATGTAAAAATATTTCTTTTGAAGAATCTAGACTATGATAATATTCTAATGCATTTTTTTTTCTTCTAATAACGGTATTTTAGGAAATAGAAAAAGAAGGGCCTGTGACGAAATGCATTCGTTTGACAGCTGTTTTAGTTTTAAGAAATTTATCACATCATTCATTAACAGGACGGAGGTATTTCAATATTAATCATCAAATACTGTGAATTGTAAAACAGAATTTTTAAAGGTTTTATTTTTCTTTCGTTAAAGGTTGATCCAACGTCATGAAGCTATTTTAGCTTCTGTAGCTATAAGCAATGTGGAAGCGTCTGGAACGGCATCTCATTGTTTAGCCTATCTTACATTTCCTCCGAAAGAGGCTTGTGAGGTGACAAGGTGAAACAAAATTAAAAATGGAAAGTAAATCGTGAATGATAATGGAGGACGCAAAGTTTAGAGAGCTCCTTAATAATGGTCATCAGTGTTTCTCTATTCATTTCCATTTAAAAATCAACTGATTTCCGAAATCATATTCATAGTTGTAAATTGCCTCATCTGCTTACCGCTATTTAAATGTCTCATATGTCTTTTATGGTCTATTTCGTTTTTCTATTTTATGGCTAAAAGACCGAATTAGAAATATATCTTGAATGTATATAATTGATTATTGAGTACTCTATTTAATTAACTTAAAACTTTTTAGTTTTAAAATACAGTACATATAAACTTTTATGCCCTTCATTTTTATTTTTTATTTTTTTAAACTTTTACACAATTTTTTTTTTGACGGAAAGTTTATTTATTTTTCGCAAATCAAAGATCGAAATCTTGAGGTTTATTTTTTAATGAAGGTGATCGAGGGAATTTTAAGGTAAGCGGTTTTGACTTTCTTAAGATTTTTATAAAAACAATTTTCAATACTATACAACGATTTAAACGAAATTTGGAGCTGAGGTTTGTTATCTTTAGGTGAACCTGCTGCAATGGTATTCTGCACCTCTAAAATTAACTTTTGTGGTATGTACTCTTAAAAATATGTTTAATGTAATTACACCCATTGTAAAAATCAAAATATTTTTTTAGTTCAAGCATCAATATTCAAGGTTGTTACGATCCACGGAAAAGGTTAGCAATGTCAATATTTTTATAATCTTTTACTTCTTTTTTAAATTAACTTTTAAAATGTGTATTTTATTGACAAACATTGATAAACTTGAAAATGTTGATAAATTCAAATATGAATGAGCTAAAAATATCAAAAATCTGATAAATGTTTTCAAGTTTATCCGAGTTGATATTTCTATTATTATGATCATAAGATAATAGAATTGCGAGCGAGAAATGAATTATTTTGATTGTTTTTAGCTAAAATGTGTGTGTCTATTTTCGATTCTAAACTCATGTTCATTTATTTCAATTCAAAATTTGCAATTTTTTTTTAATTACTGTACCGGTATTATCATTTTTCCTGAAAACATTTTAACATAAAATTCATTTTTTTTATAAATGTACAGTTTATCAAAGTCATATGTTTTAGCATTAATTTATTTTTAAATTAAAAATTTTTAATTTTTAGAGGTTAAATTGTTTTTGTGCAATTTGGTAAGATCGATTTGGACCCATGTTTATCAGGGTAGATTTCATTATGATTTTTATCAATCACATGTAACATTGTTGGCCAGGGGTTACGTATTGGTTATGCTTTTGATAATCAATTTCCGATTAGCGCAGCACTTGATTTTTGTTTGTTATACTACTTGGTACATTTAGTACCGGTATCTTAATCTAAATTTCGATTTGATTGGATAAGATGTTTTTAGGGTATAAATACTGTACTGATAAATTCTTTATTTGTGTTTTAACTCTTATGTAAGTATACCCCTAAAAAATGTGGATAAAATTGTATTTTATTGCTTTATTTGCCATTGCGGCAAATGGCGCATCGCTCAAGAGACCCGATAATTTGGAAAAACTATTGGTTGGAACTGGCCGCGTTGGAGATGATCCGGAAATGCTTATGAGCACTGTAAGCGCTAAAATGCTTATGAAATGTTAATTAGCGCAATTTCTATTACATATAATTTTAGCCAGAGATGATTCAATATTTTGGTTATCCGGTTGAATCTCACGTCATCTACACTGAAGACAATTACATTTTGACTATTTTTCGCATTCCATATGGCCTTAAACCATCTACTGGTCCAAGAACTCCTCTTTTAGTTCAACATGGTATTTTATGTTCATCAAGTGACTGGGTCCTCAACTTTCCATACCAAAGTTTTGGTAAATTGCTAAATAATTTTAAAATAATTAACTGGTTTTTTTTTTTGTTTATAATTGATGTTTAATTGTTTTTTTTTTAGGTTTTGTTGCTGCTGATGAAGGATACGATGTGTGGTTAACAAATGTTCGAGGAAACACATATGGCCGAAATCATACCACTTTAAATCCTGATACTGATGATGATTTCTGGCATTTTAGGTATTTTTAGATTTTAACATTAATACAGTTGATGAGGAAGTTTTAATTCTGGTAATCTTAGTTGGGATCAAATGGGTGAATTTGATATTCCAGCTATTCTTGATTATATTCTGGCGCAAACCAAATATCCAACATTGTATTACGTTGGTCATTCTATGGGAACTACAATGGCCTTTGCGATGCTTTCCACCAAAACAGAATACAACGACAAAATAACAACTTATATTGCAATGGGACCTGTGGCCACACTAAATCACGTCAACTCGCCAATTAAATATCTTGCTCCATTTTCCAAGGAAATAAATGTTAGTACCGGGTTATATATAAAATTTTTAAAAGGTTCATAATTTATTTACTTTTTCTAGTTCCTTCTTCAATTACTCGGAACTGGTGAATTCCTTCCAAGTACAGAGGTTACAGCTTGGTTAGCTCAAGATTGTGTTTCAACAATTCCCGTTCTTTGTGAAAATATTCTTTTTGTTCTTTGCGGTTATGATTTGGAACAATTGAATCAAGTAAGTTAAAATGATTTATTTTTAAATATATATGTTACTATTATTATTATTAATAATAAATTGTTTTAACAGACTCGCATGGACGTTTATATCGCTCACACACCAGCAGGTACGTCTACGTGGGCCATGATTCATTATGCCCAAGAAATTGATGCTGGTCGTTTCCGTCACTGCGATTGGGGAGTTGACGAAAACTATGAACGCTATGGACAGGTAAAAGATTTCTCTACTTCCCATAAGCCAGCAAGAAACAAATATTTTAATTAAAATTTTAGGCAACGCCTCCTGATTATGATGTTTCATTGATAACGACTCCTACTGCTCTTTTCTGGGGTCAAAACGATCTTTTAGCCGATCCCCAAGATGTGGACATATTATATTACAGTTTAGGGGTATTTAAATCTAATTTTTTTTTATATTTACGGTTTCATTTATAAGTGTATTTTTATTTTTTGAAGAATCCAATTGGTTCTTTTCAGGTATGTTGAAATTATAATACTAAGATATGAATTTTTTTAATACCGGTATTTATAATCTAATCAATTTTATTTTTAATTAACACTTGAAATAAGACTGGAGATGAAAATTGGGCGCACATGGATTTCTTATGGGGTAAACTAATGATTAATAAACTCATATTAATTGGAAATTAAGAAAACTCAAACAATTACAGGTATTGACACTGGTACTTTGGTTAACCCACAAGTAATTGCCCTTCTGCCAAGATATTGAGCACTAGTGGAAGCCTACGTTAACAAATAACGGTAATTTTTTTAGCAAATGTTATTCATACCCACATCCTTTATAATCTATTTCTATTTACATAATTAATAATTTATTATTGAAAATTTCAAACCGTACCATTAACACCGTAATTATTATTGCATTAACCAATAAATAAGCCTATTATATTGTTGGAATGTAAAAGTTAGTTATTCTATGTTTATGTAACTTCAAACCTTACAATTTTCTCATGAGCAATTTTTTTAATAAATTCCAGTAATAGTTGCTTTAACCTTTTTAACTTTGATTCTTGTATTTTAAACATTACGTCATATTTTACATAACTTAATTTTATTCTTGCAACGAAATATATATTTTTTTTTGAGTTGAGTAGGCCTATTACTCACTCGCGATTAAATTCTTTTAACATAAAAAAATTATTTTATTTTGATCTTATCTTTAAAATAAAATCGTAGCCGTCGCGATATTAATTTTTACGAGTTTATCAATGATAGTTGCAATTTTAGTAATTATTAATAAACAATAGTTCAGAATTCTGCTATACTTTTAAGTGTTTTTTTACAATTAGCTTTTTTAATTTGATAGGATAAGAAGTTTATAAGAGGATACAATTAATGCAGATATTTTTTAGTGGTTGTTCCTGAATGCGTGAATCTTTTAAATAATTATTATGGTCGGCACAGATTATGGCTATTGGTGAATTGTTTTTTTCTGGGCGGATCCAGCTAAACAACGATGACTTCCGTTGGAGCTAAAAATTGGTTATCCAAACTGAATTACGTTGATCATTCAATGGAAACTATTTATTTGTAATGATATTTGCAATACATTTATCAAGAACAGAATGTAATTAATAAATTAAATTGGAATGGCCAGGGCCTTTGGCTTCGTTTGTTCACATCAATTCACCTATTATTATACTATTGTACTTTTGCAAAGACGATTACAGCATGTTTTAGCGGGCAGTGTTTTAGCCGATGATGAGTTTAGTAATAATAATAATTATTAGAACAGTCATCTACACGAATACTACAATAGTGACTGGATGGACTCGAGGTAATCACGATCATCTCGATAGCCTCAAACTAATATTATTAAAAACCACGGTGTTTATCAAATTTATTTAGGTAGTTCTTTAAAAACGTTATTGAATAAACCTTTTTGTAAAAGTTTGTGTTGAAATTTTTGACTGTTATTAACAAAAAAAAGTTTTTTAATTACAGTATAGCCTACTGTAACTTGATTTGATAAACTCGAGGACCGCCACTTGAGAAACGTAGATCGGCTAATATGGGGAGATTTATAGAAATTGTAAATCAGATGGTAGATTTACAAGATGGCGCCGTCAGGGAAGAAGACTGAAAGTGCTTTGAAAAAAGAAGATATTATTGTTGCTTTGCTAATTGCAGATGATTTTGAATCAGGGTTTGGTTGTTTAGAAAGAGATGAACCAAAGGTGAATTTAATATAATTACCGTTGACTGCAATATATTATTGGTTTAAATATGCTACTCTTGTTCGTGTATCGATGTCATGTAAACTTTTCGTTAAAAAAAAAAAATTTAATACAAGTTTTGTATAATTTATAGTTTATAAGGTTATAATAAGTATTGTTTTTTTTTATAGATTTTATTACCGCTTGTTAATGTTCCCATCATAAACTACACGTTAGAATTTCTTCATGCATCAGGTGTACAAAAAGTTATTCTATTTTGCAGCAATCATGCCACCAAGATTAAAAATTATATTAAGTAGGGTTGAAAGTCTTATTTACACGTAAATAGAATTAATTTGTTATATGAATAATTTTATTAATTTAGAAATTCTACTTGGATTCAAAACTTGAAAAATATGACAGTTAGTGTGACTGTTTCTGAAACTTGTCTATCTGTTGGTGATGCAATACGAGACGTTTATGACAAACGACTAATAAGCGATGATTTTGTGTTAATTATTGGGTGCGTTGTTTCTAATATTTTATTGAAACCATTACTTCAACAGCACAGGTTGGAATTTTTTTTTAGCATTTAACATGATGATTCGTATACATGATTTGTTATTTTATTTTAGAGAAATGAAAAAAAAAGATAAATCGACCGTAATGACTACTTTATTTAGTCGTCATTCATTGGTTAATGGAGAAAAAAATTTGAAGGCGACTACGGTGGCTTATTTGGAAAATAGCAAACAAATTTTATTTTTACAAGGTTTAGGTTCAAAATCGAAAGTTTCAATCCCGCTGGTTTGTTTGTCATTTTGCATTTTTGGACTAATTGCAGATTGTTAGATTTTATTTTCTATTTTAGGATGTGTTTTTAGAAAACTCATCGGTGAACATTTGTAGCGATCTTCATGACTGTCAAATTAACATTTGTTCTGCTGAGGTTCTTTCTCTATTTGCTGACAATTTCGATTATCAAACACGCAACGACTTTATAAAAGGCGTTTTAGTTCATGAAGAGGTAGTAAATACTACTTTTTAGTTTGAGTATAATTTTGGGGTCTAAAAGTAAAATTTTAGGTTCTTGGAAACACGGCTTATTTGAGAATAATTGAAGAGGGCTATGCTGCTTGCATCAATAATCTTCAGTCTTACAGAGCTGTCAGGTAATAAAATTATTTTTAAGTTATTTTTAGAAACGTGTTTCTTAGTGATTTTTTTTATTAGCCAAGATATCATTAGTCGTTGGGTTGTTCCTATCGCTCCTGAACAGATGGCCAATTCTAAGGATGATCGATACAACCTGTTAAGGCATAACATTTATAAACACCCTGATGTTATTTCTAAGGAGTAATAGGAATTTTAATATAATTATTATATTAGAAAATCATTTTGTAAGTTATTATTCATATTGTAGTTGTCAATTAATTAATAACGTGATAATTGGAAAAAATTCTACATTGGGGCCTAAAAGTACCGTTATTCGCTCAGTTATTGGCGAAAATTGTGAAATTGGTAAGAATTTGCTTAAACAAGTCTAAACGTTTTTAAAGAAACGCGTTTTTTTATTTAATTGTAGGAAGTAACGTTTCACTGAAGGATGTTTATATTTGGAACAATAGTAAAATAGATTCAAATAGCAAAATCGAATCCGCAATTATTGCTAGGAAAGTTGGTATTGGAAAAGATGTTGAAATTTATAATTGCGTTTTGGATCAAAATGTTTGTATAAAGTTTAAATATTGTTGATTGAGATTTAAATAATAAATTGTATTAATTTTAGGTTGAAATAGAATCGAAAGCAAAACTTGAGAATTGTTTTAAATCTATCGAAAATGAAGATGACGATGATTTTAATGACGAAGGTTTATTATTGTTGTGTTTGATGTCCTTCGACTAATAAAATTAATTTACAAAATATTTCTTAATTTTTTAGTTGACGCAGAATTAAAATGCAACGATGTGAGCGATCCCTTCTCTTTAAAACCATATTTAGACGATTATTCTAATGACGAAGATGACGAAGGTGAAAGAGATGGAGGAGAAAATTGCGGTCGAATGAGTCCTGAATTAGATGACACAAAACGTATTTAATCAATAATGTTAAAAAATTATATTTTAATAATTGTATTCATAGAGTTTCGTAGTGTTTTATAGAGAACTGCGTGATACGCTTATCAGAGGATTGGAAGAAAAACTAAGTTGTGACAACCTTGTTCTAGAAATTAACTCTTTAAAGTAATTGAATCCTTAAAATGAATAACTTTTACTATAAAATTTAATAATTTGTTTAAAGGTATGCTTACAACGTAACAGTTACAGAAGTAAATCATTTGCTAACACGAGCAGTTTTAGATATATCAGATATTACAAACAATCCAAAGGAAAAATTAGCATACTTGAAACAAGTATTTGTTTTCTTTTCGGTTCCATGACATAACATTAATATAGGATTTTGTTTAGCTTTTGAAACAATTTAGGGGAATATTTTTAAATTATTTAAAAAGTCAACCGTCGCAGATGGAAGTTCTTAATTCATTAAAAGTAGGTAATTTCGATTTCTTTTTGAAGCACTGATTGCAGTAGTTTTTTTTTTTTTTTTTTTTTTGGCACGTATTTTGCCTCGATATTTCAAAAAAAACAAACAATAAAATTCGTTTAGATTAATTGTTCTAATATTTTAAATTCTAGGAATATGGCATTGAAAATAAAAACTTTTTGGCGACGATTGCCAACGTTATTCATTTTCTTTATGAAAACGAAGTGTTATTAGAAGAAGTAATAATTTCCTGGCATCAAGATGAATTGTCAGACAGCGAGGAAATTGAAAAGGAAATCAAATTGAAGGTTCGTAATAATATTTATGACATAAATATCATTTAATTCGTTTAATTAATTTCTAAGTTTTTATTTCAGACTGGCCCATTAGTTAAATGGTTAGAGGAAGCTGAGGAAGAGTCTGAGTAAATATAATTTGTGAAAGTAAGAAATAAAAAATATTTATTAAAATTATTTCTACACGATCACAAATAAATTTTGTTTTACAAAAGCATAGTTTTATCGACTGGAAAATAGCATTATCGCCTTTCTAACAGTGATTAAAGTTTTGAGATCTGTTAAAAGTGAATGTAGTGGATCACCGACAAACGGTTCACGATACAAATTTCTTTAAAATAAGCGCAATTTTCTAACCCAACATAATCTAGCTAATGCCATTCAATAATTTAATAACGCCATTTCCAATTCCCCTACGTTGACCACAAAATATTTTTAATTTGTGTCCATAGTTATTATGTAATGATTCTTTTGTTGCGAACTCGTGATCCGTGAATACTCTAAAGTGACCTATATGCGGACCCACCGGTGGGGGGGGGGGGGGGGGGAAGTATTAGCGGAAGTAGGTTGCCTTAGCGGAAGTGCTTTCCCGGGAAAGTGTCGTGGAATGTGTGCGTGGCGGTTTAAATTTTTAAAATACTCAGACGTTGTTTTTAGTTCATTTAGAACAATACATTTGGTTTTTGATTTGGTTATACAAAATTAAATAGCAAAATGAAAAAACGATCAAGTTCAAGACTTGCTGTCCAAAATGACACTTTAGATCTTAGTATGTCAGAATTGACAGAAGTTCCTATAAAGGATATCGTACGTACAGTACTATTTATTTTAACCTCTTGTCATATTTTAAAATATTTAACAAATTATTCAGGCATTGTACCCAAAGGTTAACAGAATAGATTTGTCGAGCAACCTAATCTCTTCCATTAACGTAAGTCGATTTGCAGTACTGTAAGCTTACATGTTGTATTTTTCTTCGCAATAGATTTGTAATTATGTAATTTATTTCTACATTAAATTAGCCCGCTTTTTGTAACAACTTTCGGCAAATTGTCGAGCTCGATTTGAGCCAAAATGAACTTCAAACTCTCCCGGAAAACTTTGGGAATCTTGCTAACTTAATAAAACTTGAATTGTACAATAATCAGGTAAATTTCTTTCAAAAAATATATCTTGCATCCGCTTGTGAAAATGTATTAATACAGCCTATTTTAGCTATCTAGTTTACCAGTTTCAATGAGTAAATTAAGCAAACTAAAGTACTTGGACTTGAAAAATAATCGCTTTCCTCCGAGTTTGTTAACAATTATTGGCGAATGTTCAGAAGCAAGAGAGTGTCAACAATGTGCTAAGCAGGTCAACATTTTAAAAATGTTTGGTTCTTCTTCGTAAATTTAATAGTTTAAATTGTACTTGTTAGGTTGTTGCCTATATGTCTCAGGCTCAGAAACGACTTGATGAAGAAGCAGTTCAAAAAAAAAAGGCAGAAGCAGGTTATTTAAATATTTTTATTCTACCGAAACCAAATTTTTATGTTTTTCTTTAATTTATAGAGCTAAGCGCCCGTCGACAAGAATCTTTGCGCAAAGAGCAAGAAGCTGAGCAATCGCGAAGGAAAAAAAAACTAGAGAAAGATAAAAGAAATGCAGAATTAGAAAGATTAAGACGAAATCAAACTGCTTCTACAGGAAATGCCGTTACTTCAACAACTGGTACACCTGGTATATTAAAAATTTAACTTGTTTCAGGAATCCTTACTATTTTTATTTATTTTAGTTACTGCAAACCTCGTGATGAGAAGAGAAACGGTGACACCGGTAGCTCTTCAAAATAGTAATATTTTTAAAATAATTATTTTTGCTCGTCGTAATATTTTAACGAAACTTTTATTTCTTAGAAACGACGAGCGGAATTTCTTCAAACATTCCAAAAGTGCTTTTGATTATTTTATCCACTATTCTTTTTGGTTTATTGATTTTTGGCGGATTGCTGTACCTTTATACCGGAGGAGACTTCTCTAAACGTAAGATCGATAGTGCGTTAGAAGTGATGAAAGTCGATTTTCTAAATATTGCTGACATCGTATGGCGGTTTACAAAAAGCACATTTACTAACTTAAATAGAGGTTGTGAAAATGTTTGGCACTTTATAAATCATAACGCTATACCATATAGCAAATGGTTTTGGAAATTGTGCAAATTAGCGGCCGCTGATATCAATGAGATAGCGTTCAATTCTATCCATCACGTGAAAAAGGCGGCAGGAGCTCTTGCACGTTTATTAAAATAAATAACGTACAAGAGCTCTTGTAGCCTTCATGTTAGAGTTTTTTCATACTCTTGCACATTTAATAAAACAAAATTAATAACGTCGCTGGTGGATAAATTTCTTTATACCGGTACATTAAATGTATTTCAATAACTTTGACCGAAATATTTGGTTCAAATTATTTCATTCGAGCAGTTTTAATTCATTGTTTATTTTACAAATTATGGTTTAAAGTTTAAATTTCGATGATTGTAAATTTTAAGCCTTTGGGCATAACAAATATTTACAGCAGTGGGTGTTAAATTCTAAGTTGTAATACAATGTCTTTCGACTTCACTGAAGTCAATAATTTAATCTAAAGGGCTGAATATAAATGCTGACAGCGCAAATGCAATAAATACTACTCCTCCTATGATGGTAACTACAACCAAAGTCAAATTATTAGTATTTGCCGCAATAATGACCAAAGAAATTGTAATTACTAACCTGTTCTAACAGATATCCTTTGGGCCACAATTTTACCTCCTATTACAGCCAATGCCGTACATAGAGCGTGTCCCAAAATTCCCCCTAAGGTCACACCAATCGCATTCTACAAAATCGGATTAATTAATTAATACTTTGGTAGTTCACGTGAAACCTGGGGTAAAAGGAACGAAAGAAGAGCCCCAACGGTCAGTTTAGTAATGCTATCAGTAAGTCGAGGTGTTTTCTAGCTATCCTCTGAGCTGACTTTCCATATTAATGAGCTTAAAGTCTTCTGTGAATGTCAATTGGTTTTAAAGCTTCATTCGCAAGAAATTCCATTTTGCCTAAAAAATTACTCGCATTGGTCTGGAACTTTAAAACCACTCGGAGGTAATAGAAGACAATTACTACCGTAACAAGCTGGATGTTTTTGGAGCTCTTCTTTTGCTTAAAAGGCTTAAAGTCCCAGTTTCACCCGTTATTTTATTTTAAATAAGCAAATAACCTCTCTTGCAGCTAATATTATAGTCGTTAATTGTGATCTATCGCCCCATTCAGCTAGAAAAGTGAGTGTAAACGCCTGCACAAAAACTGCAGAAATATACGCAAAAATTTTGCGTTTCGCTCCGCGAGTTACATTCGCTTCTACATCTGACAATAAATGTTCTTGACTGGCCTTTTGAATCTGAAAAATAATTGACGAAATAATGTAAACTATTGACAGAAATTTAGTAGGATTTATCTAACTTCGTCATCTCTTCGCCGTAAGTCAGCTTGTACTTCATCGAATTCTTCTTGCCCTCCCGTTGGACTCATGGAATAACCTGTGAATGTAATATTATTTATTTTATTATTATAGTTCACAGTCAGCTAAACCATTATTTCAAACCTTCTTTCAGCATTTTAATGCCGAATATAGCAAATAATGCGGTTGAGACGTAGTAGGTGTAAATCCTCGGAATGACAGTAATGGCAAATCCGAGACACGCTGCAATTATTATGATTAAATTCAATCCCAGTTTCAATAAATTAAGAAAAACAAAGTCGTTACCCGACAAAATTGTCATGACGGCTAACGCCAATATCGCTCCCATGAAAACTGTAAGACGGGCATGTCTCATTGCCATGATGGCAGCTATGAAAAATGTTTTATCGCCCAATTCGGAGACGACGATGACAGAAACGGAGGCGAGGAAAGCATGAATGAAACCGAGCTCTTTATCTTTATATTGGTCAAAAATGGGGGCTGGTCTTTTAAAATCGCCGAACTCCTATAAAGTTTAATTATTGGTATATATTATTTAAAATATCAAGCTATACGATTCTCTAACCAGATTTGATCCATTTGCAGGTTTTATGATATTGTGTTGTTTAATTGCGGCGTGTGGGATAGCATCGATTCGCCGGTCTTCCACGTCAACTGGTTCTTTTTCACAAACGTCAACGTGGGCAAGACAAAAAATTACGGCAAAAGCCAACAATTTCCTCGATGCGGTCATTTTAGCGATGCACGCACACAGCTTGGTAACTTTTTCAATGAAGAGTTCAATATAAAATCCTACAAACAATTGTATTTTTTAATTAGAAAATTAACGTAACAATCATTATTAAATGACTGCTAGAAAAATGCAAGGAGCTGTTTTGAAATATTGTTATTTTATAATTCTTCGATCGATCATGATCGACGAAACAACATTTCATCGATCTACTTTAAAAATCAAGAGGTAAGTGTTAAATAACTATAAATTAAAATTATTTAATCAATGATAGGCGTGAATTTCATTACCTACCACTTGAATATCAAATCATAACCGTGTAAATCCCAACGTCATACTCCCGAGCTCGATTGAAAATGGAATGGTTACAATTAATTTGTCATTTCAATATTTGAAATTTAAATTCCTTAATCTTATAAAGTTATTAAATTTTAAGTACAAAGTTGTATTTATTGCCAAAACTCGATAGTAATTATCATCTGCGAAGTCCTTGAGAAAACATTCACAGGAGAGGTGGGAGGAAGGAGATAAACAAAGATCGTCGATTAGTAGAAAGCCTCTCTACAACGTCATCGCGTGGATGAGCGTTCGATTGGGCCACTTTGGCTCGTTAAACCGTTCATGCATTTTTCCTCTCTTAATAATAATCTTATTTTTATTATCTATGGTTTTATATGTCAGGAGGACAAGGTTACAAGTACAATATTGTAAAAATTTTCATAAGAGTCAAAATGTTTATTCAAAGGTCGACTACATTTTTAATTTAATTGATTATGATGTAGAATCACGTAGGCCTACATGTGTACAAGCATGCGCATACGCATGCACCATATTAAGCTAATTCATTTTATTGCCCGGTTAATTATAATAATGGCTTAAATTATTGAAATAAATTCACCGGTAGGAATTGTTTTAAAATTTGAAATAGTGTCTTTTATCTATAATACTCTGTAGTTATTGTTAAAAGTATTTGCTCATGTTTGACGTATTTTACTTCTATATATAAATTGCTTAATCTCGATCATTTCGGCGAATTTTATTATACCTTGTTTCGAAAGAAAAAAAAAAAGATGGTTATTATAAATGAGCTTATTTCAACAAGCCGTTTCATTTTTTTTGCTTCCTTGTACTATAGACGTCGTAGTAGAAGCGGGTTAGTTGGCCTTCCCGAAAGAATTCGCCTTTGGCATCTGTGAAATCGTTTGACCCGAATGAAAGGTTGCCTGGCCGGAGCCACATACGAATACTGATCCCGCCTCCTTAAGCAAGCATACAAACAGAAACGAAAGTAAAAGTACAAAGTCCTTGACATCTGTGCCACGAAACTAACGAGAGACGTCGTCGCCGGTATCTCATTTTATCATACTTGGCGAGAAGTGAGTAACGTTTCCGATGTTTGTATCTTGTATACGGAATTTGAATCGTTTTAATTTCGTATTAATCTACGTTTCTTGTCCTATTTTTTTTTATTAGAACTTTAACTTCTTTATTATTTTAAAATCTCGGTATGGTTTTATCGAAAATTTGTTGCCTCGGGGCGGGTTACGTAGGCGGACCCACTTGTTCTGTCATCGCCCTCAAATGTCCATCAATCAAGGTGACTGTTGTTGATAAAAATGAGTATCGAATTCAACAGTGGAATTCTGACAAGTTACCAATATTTGAGGTATAGCTCTATAATGTCTAATGGTCCATTTTAAAAGGTATTAATTTAAAAATTAATTTTAGCCTGGTCTTGATGATGTGGTACGACAAGTTCGCGGAAAAAATTTGTTTTTTTCGTGTAATGTGGAAGAAGCGATCAAAGAAGCAGATCTTATATTTATTTCGGTTAACACACCTACCAAAACATTCGGCGTAGGAAAGGTTCGCGTCTTTAATTTAATTGCAATTTATTTAGTTTATATTTTCAAATCGTATAATAATGCTTAAAATATTTTTTTTAATAAAGGGAAGAGCGACTGATTTAAAATATATAGAAGGAGCTGCCAGGATGATCGCTGAAATGGCCACTGGTAAAAAAATCGTTGTCGAAAAAAGCACAGTTCCAGTTCGAGCGGCTGAAAGCATAACTCGAATTTTGAAAGCAAACACAAGACCGGGAGTAGATTATCAAGTAATAATTATTTATTAAAATTTGATTGCCTTACTTAAACTAAATTTTGATAATTTATAGGTATTATCAAATCCTGAATTCCTAGCTGAAGGTAGCGCTATCGAAGATTTGTTAAATATGGATCGTGTATTAATTGGCGGAGAACAATCCCAGGAAGGCCTAGAAGCCATCGAAAAACTTTGTTGGGTTTATGAGCATTGGATTCCGCGTTCGAGAATAATTACGATGAATACCTGGTCTTCGGAATTATCAAAACTGGTTTGGATTTTTTTCCCTTCTTTTTCTTGTTTGACTTGATATCTAAAAGAGGTTTAAATTACAGGCTGCCAACGCATTTTTAGCTCAAAGAATATCTAGTATTAACGCCATCAGCGCGGTTTGCGAATCAACCGGTGGAGATGTAGCCGAGGTAGCTCACGCTGTTGGTCTTGATTCCAGAATCGGTCCCAAATTTTTACAAGCGAGCGTGGGTAAGAATAAATTATTTTTTGCTTTAAATAGTTGTATTTACCACCCCATTAATTTCATCCCAAAAACATTAGGTTTTGGTGGCAGTTGCTTTCAAAAAGATATACTGAACCTTGTTTATATTTGCGAGAGCCTTAATTTGCCTGAAGTGGCGGCATATTGGCATCAGGTAAACTTAATTCTTTTACTTAATATAATGAAATTTAATTAATTATATTTATTGGATATAAAATTATAGGTTATTGCAATGAATGAATATCAAAAAAATCGATTTGCAAAAAAAGTTATTGATCGACAGTTCAATAATGTTAATGATAAAAAATTAACAATTATGGGTTTTGCATTTAAAAAGAATACTGCCGACACAAGGTAATACTTGTCGATATTTTAAAGGAATTTAGTTCATACAGTATAATATTTAAAAAATATAAAATTGTATTTGATTTGTAGAGAGTCTCCAGCAATTTACATTAGCGCAATGTTGTTAGCTGATGGAGCTCATTTAAATATCTATGATCCTAAAGTTGATCATAAACAAATAATTTGTGATCTTACTGATCCCACCGTTACGGATAAACCAGAGAAAGGTATTAAATTTTATCCTTAATTAGATGGTGACAACATACTGTATTTAAAAATTTATTTTATTTGAATTTTTTTTTAAAGTTTTAAATCGCATCAACGCGTTTGATGATCCGTATTCCGCCGCTGAAGGAAGTCACGCTTTGATCATTTGTACCGAGTGGGAGGAATTTAAGGTGTGCTATCGAAATTAATTTCAGAAATGATAAATCTGATTAACATTTTTATTTTAAGGATTTGGATTATAATAAAATTTATGAGCGCATGGTGAAACCTGCATTTATTTTTGACGGTCGAAACTATTTAAATCATGACGCCCTTATGTCTATTGGATTTCACGTGGAAACGATCGGGAAGCGATTGTCCCGGAAACCTCAACTTCGAGGCGTTGCTGAGCATAATTTATAGCTGTGATAATAGATGGAATTCATTTTAATCATGGGTATTCTTATTTCAAAAGAAATTGATTATAAGAGCAATTGATATTTTATATAATTAACTCCACTCAAAAAGATTATTTTATAATCGTGTCAAAAAGAATATGTCTTATTCCAATCTTTAATTAAGGTTACTTAATAATATGAAAAAAGTAACTAAATATCTTGAACGGACTATAAAAATTAATTACGGTTTTTTACTTAAAACCCAAACTCATTCCGGTGATTTGGTATTGCATATTAAGATGTTTCATGTTCTCGTTGGGAATTTGTGATATAAGGAATGATACTTCAGTCTTGGCAATTTATTATTTGGGATTTTTTTTTGTTAGCAAATATTATACAGTTTTTTTGATTAGTTTTCTTGTGGTAAAACATTGTGTTCTCTATTTATAACTTGCAATATTTAATTAAACTATTAAGCTTCTTGTAATCTCCAAGTAGGCTACATGATTAATTTTTTTTTCCGGAAAAACTATGCGATTTACGTCAGTGAAAGACGTAGTTTTCGAGCGACCCTTTTAAATGTCGCTGTAGTCGAGGTACCCGGATAGAATTACCCTTGGAAAACTACTCCTGGTTACATGTAATACTGTGTACATGTTCTGTAGTTTGAGGAGGTTAAACCTGGGACATTTAGTCCGGGTACGTGTAAAGCACGTGTAGCTCGCGTTGCGTAATGATTGCACCACAGCACTCGATTGCTTCAAGGTTCCAAGAATTATACCGGTTGAATCTTATTTTAGTTGACATTTTTATTTATTTTCCGAATTTCCACTCTAACCATGATTTCGATTACATTAACCGTAATTCGACAGTAAGTAGCTAGCCTATTTAAATTTCCTGATGACATTTGAAATTTATGTTTAATTAATTCTAATAATAATTTTATGATGAAAATTATTTATTTGATAGTGGTCAAACAACTGGCAATAAACAGAAGATAATGCAAGGTACAATAATTTATTGATAGAACGCCCAAGGGTTTTAATTTTGGGCTTTATAAAGGTCACATGGACTTTCCTCTCACTGAATTGGGCCGGACACAAGCAAAATATCTTGCCACCCGTCTTCAATCAGAGAAATATTCGCATATTTATTCAAGTGACTTGAATCGAGCATTTGAAGTACGTAGGCCTACAGTATAAAATTATTACACACCTAAATAATTATAAAGGATACCCTTCTTGTCATTATTTTGTAATGTTTTATGATTATTATTTATTAACAGACTGCGCAGATAATTGCAAGGAATAATGAGTCTTATGATGATGCGGAAATTAAAACAGATTTAAGACTAAGGGAAAGGGCAAGTTCTGTCAAATTAAATATTTTTAGTACCGGTATCCCAAATAAAAAACCCAAAGGGGAATTCTTAAAGATCAAAATAAAACCAAGAATTTTACTTGACATTTCCACGATCAGGTATACACTATATTCGTCCGTTTATAACATTACTGTAATTTTAGAATTATGGAGAATTTGAAGGCAAATTTTTGTCCGAAGTTAAAGAAATAACAAGGGGACAATCTTTATTAACCTTTACTCCCAAAGGAGCTGAAACTGTTGAACAAGTAAGATTTGTCCCGATCGATCGAATTATAAAAATGTAATGCGGCATTTTAAATTTAATTGAAACGCGTTTAGGTACGAGATAGAGCAGAGTTATTTTTTAACGATTTGCTTAAAGATCTTTCGGATGTGAACCGGATTCCACCATCAAGCGATTTTCACGTACTTCTCGTTTCTCACGGTGGATTTATAAAAGAGCTAGTAACGTATCTAGTGGAGAAGAAGAACTGTGATATACCGGGTGGCAAAAAAGAAGCATCTAAAATTAGTCCGAACACTGGCCTATCGAAGTTTATTATTTCTGGCAATTCATTCGAAAATGCAAAAATTACGTGCACTATTATTCATGACCAAAGTCATTTGACTGAAAATGGTTTAGAAGGGGACAACTTTTCGCAGCGTGCCGGCGAACAAGCTTTATGAACGTTGAACTTTCTAATTATTATATATTATACCGACGTAGGTCTCCCCATTTAATTATCGGCGACGGCAATTGCGGTATAATTTGGTTTGAGTAAAGCGGACTAACTTCAATTTTAATTTTAGTAGCCTACATACTAATTTTATGTAAATTCTGCTTTTAAAATTTTTTTTAACTACATGATTGGTACTAGGTTAAAGATACTGTATAGGTATTCATAACTGGTAGTTGTTCATTAAATAAGAATAATTATTAGTATAATCTTAGTCTACTTCCCTTGACAGACATCTGTTTTGCTAATTATGCAAATTAATAAATTTCAACTTTATCTCCCCCCCCCCCCCCCTGAATAATATTTATTTGGTCTAAATACAGTACATGCATTGTACAGTATTTCAATAGCCCCAATACGCATCTAAGCACAATGAGGAGGGGTGGGGGATAATTTTGAATGGAAAAAATGATTCATAATATGCAATTTTAAGGAAATAAATGACAAAAATTTCTTCGTTAAATCTGGAAATTATTTAGTATATGGCTCATCAGGTGGCTAGATGACTTCCTGAATCCTCTATAGACTACGGTACTACCGGCGACGCTACTCACCGAGAGCATAGCAAGTAGAGAAGAGAAGTAGCGACACTCCTCAGATTTTGTTCAAGTTACAGAAGCCAGGCACCAGGTGGCG